>CAUYON010192478.1:0-35398 GCA_963573935.1 Arctocebus calabarensis
CTTTATATAGTGATCAAGAAATTGCCATGAAGGCTATCTGTAACAGTATGATCAAAATATTTCTGAATGTATATGAAGCACATTGTGCCCTATGATTGCACCAATGTACACAATTATGATTCAATAAAATTATAAAAAAAAAATCCCCATCCCATGTAACTTTAGTTTACCTCCATCTTCTCTTGCCGAGACTATTATAACATTCTTTTAACTCTTACTCCTGGTTCTAGTGTTGTTGCCTCTAATGAACCTTTTTACTAACAAGATGATATTTCTAAAAATTCTTCAACAGATTCAGTACCTTCATAGGATAAAGCCCAAATCCTTGATATGAAAGCCCCTTTATAATACAGGCCCCCCTTCTTATCCAGCTATATACAGAAGGTGACAAAAAATGTATACACATTTTAAGAGATGTTATCTATGTATTACTTTTCAAAGTTGAATTGAGGATACCATTACTGGTGAAGTGTACCTAGACATGCTACACATATCCATTTTACCTGCAATGTATATTTTGGGGGGAATGATCAATTTTACTTCCAACAAGATCTCTCAAAATGTTTATACATTTTTGGCACCCTTGGTATAGGCACAGACATTTTCATTTTACCATCTCCTCTCCTGGCCCCCATGGACCTTCCCTTTCCACTACACAGAGTTACTCAACTCTGATATATATTATTATCTTATCTCATCTTATCTTCCCTCTGTCTCAAATTTCATTCTCCCACTTCTCTCCTGGTCAGCTCCTACTCAATTCTCAAGATCCTGCTCAAATATCATTACCTGTGTGATGCCGTATTCACGTCTTGGAGGCAAGGTTAACTGCTCTGTGTTCCCATAAGACTATGTTCCATTTTAACATAATCACATGTTATTGGGCTCATTTATGTGCTTAAGAAGTCTTTCAGGACATTGTGGGTTTCTGCAAATGAAGAACTTATGTCTTATAGTTTTTAAAATATTTTTAGTCAAAGTTTAGGGGGACATCTTCTTTCTGCCAGTTCACAAAGAATAATCAGAAAGTGATTGAAAGGAAAAGAACTCTGACAGACCCAGGCAGAAAGGTTTTGTCAGCAAGTCCCTTTATTTCCTATTCAAGATAACATTAATAAATCACATTACAACAAAAACATCTGCACCAGAATGTTTATTGCAACCCAATTCATGATTGCTAAGTGCAGTCCAATTCATAATTGCTAAGTCATGGAAGAAGCCCAAGTGCCCATCGACCCACGAATGGATTAATAAATTGTGGCACATGTATACCATGGAATACTATGCAGCCTTAAAGAAAGATGGAGACTTTACCTCTTTCATGTTTACATGGATGGAGCTGGAACATATTCTTCTTAACAAAGTATCTCAAGGGTGGAAGAAAAAGTAGCCACTGTACTCAGCCCTACTATGAAACTAATTTAAAGGTCTCATATGAAGGCTATAACTGAACTATAGCACAAGAATATGGGAAGGGAGGGGAGGGGGAGGTTAGGGTGGAGGGAGGGTAATTGGTGGGGCCACTCCTATGGTGCATCTTAGAAGGGTACAGGCGAAACTTACTAAATGCAGAATACAAATGTCTTCATACAATAACTAAGAAAATGCCATGAAGGGTATGTTACACAGTTTGAAGAAAATATTTCAGATTGTATATGAAACCAGCGCATTGTACCCTTTGATTGCACTAATGTACGCAGCTATGATTTAATTTTTAGAAAAGCTTTAAAAAATAAAAATAAATTTAAAAATTAGGTATTACCCACATTGCTCTCTCAGTCTCCTATTGGTTAAGAATTTTTTCTGTTGAATTTAAAACCATATCACAAACTCAAACAGAGATTCATGACATCTCAACAGTTTGTCTATCCCTGGCTAAGAAGAGTGGATCATATGATTAATAAGAAAAAAATAATTAAAAAAGGAAGAGTGGATCAAAAACATTTGTTCATTGTAAAGCACGTGGACATGACCTAGTTACCATTTCTCTTTCTTGGTTACAACCAAGACTTCCAGACTTCCTCATTTCCTAATTTACACTGAAAGTCAATGACAATGAGGACTCGAAATTATAATCTCTCCTCTCCTTCCCCTCCCTTCCCCTCCTATCCCATTCCGTCCCCTCCCCTCTTCTCTCCTCTCCTCTCCTCTCCCCTCCACTTCCCTCATTTCTTTCTTCTTTTTTTTAAGGAAAAGTCTTGCTTTACCTCCCAGGCTAGAGTGCAGTGGCATGGCATCATAGCTCAGTGCAACCTCAAACTCCCAAGCTCAGGTGATCCCCCCCTCCACCTCAGCCTCCAGAGTGGCTGGGACTACATACACATGCCTCTATACCTGGCTATTTTTTTTATTTTTTATAGACACGGGGTCTTGCTATGTTGCTCAGGCTGGTCTTGAGCTCCTGACCTCAAGCAGTTCTCCTTCCTCAACCCCCAGAGTCCCTGGAGTACAGGTATGAGCCACTGTGCCCAGCCAATTTCTCTTATTCAGGTCACTATGAGACAGGATTTTCCTGTCCTTAATAGATATTACAATGTAGCTGCCATGTGTAAAAACTCTTACGATGTACAATAATCTGTAATCTGTAAAGACATGCCCTTCTCTGTTCTAGTTCCTTATTAAAACTTACCTAATATATATCTTGTGAGCATGAAAAGACCTAATCCTTACCAAACTGCCTTCACCTGGGGATAGTTTTCCAAATCTGCTTATTCTCAGATGAAGGCAGCATGGATCATATCATGGCCAAAAGCCAAGTATGCCACGGGCCTGCTTTAACAAGATGGTCCGAGAGTCTTTAGAATCTTCTGAACTGAACTGAATGCTTTGGGAAGGATTAATAGGTTTATGATGGAAAACTCATAAATGGATTTCTGGGCCCAGCACAGTGGTTTCTAAGAAATGTCCCCTTAGCATTTTATTGATTTTCTCTTTTGACATGTTTCTTTTGGCAGATAAGCCACGTTACCTACCTTTCCACTGATGTCCACATGCATATTCTTTCTTCCTTTTCCTCATACATTTAAGAAAGAATAACTTTGTTTTGTTCTCATTACCATCCACCCCGTTCCATGAGAAAAGCAAAGCAAAATAGGATGAAATAACTCTTAGGTACAAAAATCCATTACACTCTTCTGAAGAAGGAATTTGCTCTATTTGGTAGTAGACAGAAATTAACTTACCAACGAACACCAGTGAATCATACCCAATCATGTCAGCAGGCTTTTAGTTTAACGTCATAATATTAGAACCTTTTTAACATTCAAAATTTATTAATGCCCAGAAATAATTTTAAAGTTAATATCTAAGCTTTAGGGTAAAGAGTACCCAGAAATGAATTCAGTTGTGTCTGGTGAGTGTTTATGATTATTTTGGAAAATTTCCTGCTATTTAAATTGAAAAAAAGCTTTTTTTAATATCATTAACCTATTCTAAACAATTACCTCAGTGTAGGGATGGTGTTCAGAGGGAAATATTATGAGGACTTTGGGAGGGGGGATGTAGAATAAAGTTGTTTTGCATTTATAACCTTCATAATTAAAACAAGCCAGAGGAAATTAGCTACATAGCTGTTATGATTTCTACTGTATGATCAAAAATAATTATGGCACTTTGCCATATGTTCTTGCCTTCTTACGTATCGCTGTTGGGATAAGATGAGATTTGGCATCAACTAATTGCTTATTTCTAATATATAATCTTGAGCTACAATGATTCTCAAGAGGGAAAAACACAGCTTGATGACAAAGAGATTCCAGAAATAAGAGCTTTTCTAACTTTTAACTCTATATATAATGTAGAAAAATTGCACAGATTAAATATAACTAGATTGTGTATTGGTCCATGGGAAAATAGTTGTCTATTTTAAGAATAAGAATGGATTCTGTTCATTAAGAGCCCTTCAAAATCTCCAAAGATAGTAGTTCTGACTCGACCGGGATGAAATAAAACAATTCATACCTAACTAGAAAAGAATTCAGTTGCTGGTCATTCCTTGGAGCATCACAGAGTTCAGAACCAGGTATCTCCGGAGTGCATTAAGGAGTTAATTATGTTGCTGTGTTCCATGGAGCTCAAATCAGAAGTCACTTGCTTTGTATTTAACAGGTGGGGAAGAAATTGGGTCAGCAGGGGAGTAAAAAGAACATAAATTCACACAGATCTGTGCTCTAATCCTGTCTCTGCCACATAACAGCTGTGAGATTTGGACAAGTTACTTCATCTCTCTAACTTGTGGTTCCCTCAACTGGGGAATAAGAAGCCTACTTCATAGAGTTGGTGTAAGAGATTTGTAAGGGCTGTTAAGTTTTAGTGTTCTGCCCTGTTTCATCCCCCTACCCTACTCCCAGCCTTCACCATGGCTCTGCAATAATAAATACATTTCAGTGTTGGAAAGACCCATCTGGTCTTTCTCAGATAAGGCTAGTTTTCTTCAAACAGGTTGATTCCTGCACATAAAACATAATAAAAACCAAAAGTACCTTCAACATTGCAGACTTTTCATATGTGGTTGCCTCTGTGATTTAAATGTATGATCTTTTTGTGTGTGAAGGTCTTTCAAGATTACCATTGGCAATGATGTTCTGAAAGATGCCTCATGCAGGAAATGTTCACCCAATTAGGGGCACTGAAGCAGTATAGCAATATCTGAAATAATATTGTAGCACTCTATAGGTCTTTTATATAGCCTAAAAAAGTCTTAGGACTTTTTTTTAACCTTCCAACAGTAGCATTATGAAGGCATACCATTCTTTTTTTAAACTTTCTATACTGAGCCGAGTGGATATCAGCGAGTCCATGGCTTCTAACTTTTTAAAAACATCTGAAGCAGTGTTGCTCTACCCATCTTTGCTCAGGAGACTGTGTTGTTTAGAACTCACACCCCTATAGTTTAGGAATGCCGGATACTTTAGGTATATTTTAAGTGGGCAGGAATCGTCTATGTCTATATGCAACTTTAGTGTAAATGCCCTGATCAATGGTGTCCATGGTCTTGTCATTCTCATTTATTTGGCACTGATGGGTGTATGTTTGTATTATGTGTTTAAAACACAGCATCTGTAATGTTTCTTTTACTCCTTGGAAAATAAAATTTAAAACAACATTTCTACGTTTAAAACGCTTTGTGTGGCTCGGCACCCATAGTTCAATGGCTAGGGCGCTGGCCACATACACTGGGGCGGAGCTTTGCCCGGGCCTGCTAAACAACAATGACAACTACAACAAAAAAAATAGCCAGGTGTTGCAGCAAGCACCTATAGTCCCAGAGACTTGGGTGACTGAGGCAAGAGAATCACTTAAGCCTAAGAGTCTGAAGTTGCTGTGAGCTGTGACACCATAGCACTCTACCGAGGGCAACATAGTGAGACTCTGTCTCAAAAAAAAAAATGCTTTGTGAATTGTTATCACTTTCCCCAATTCTACCTTCCAAAGGTAGGGAAAGGGAAGAATGAAACTGAGTCACACAAGCAGCTATTTCTGTGATTTATGAGTACTCGGTGAGGATAGCATCCCTTCCCTTTAATTTCTCCCTATTTCTGGAGCCACCATTTTGTTAGTTCCTGAATGGCTAGAACTGCCTGTCAACTAGACCTCTCACCTCCATTTACCCTGAAAACATCCTCCCAGAGACCTTTTTTCATGATGTCACATGTTTATTAAAGAAGCTACAGTGGAATCTTAAATCTTAAATAGGATCGGATAAAATTTCCAGGCTGCATTCAAAACTCTCAGTGGCTACTTTGTACCCTTTGAACCTCAGCTGTTGACCCACCTCAGCACTACCTCCTAGCTCCTACCTACAGCCCTGGCACCCATTTCTACACTTTCAGTAGTCATTTTATTATTTTTTATAATGGCCTCATATCTCTGCTAGCAGGCCTGAAGTCATGGCAGAAGGGGAGAGGGGGACCAGAGGGACACAACTTCAATGAAGGCGACTTTAAGTCAAGACCTAGATCAGGTCATCTCATCTAATCTTTGCCAAAAGCTCATAAGGTAGACAATGGCTTCTGGCTCCACTTATGGAAATACAATAGGTGCTTAATGCATGCTTGTGTGCTGAGTAAATATGCAGAGAATATTTGCACTGTGAGTGAATAGAAAGGAATTAGTAAAAACAAGATACGGTAGAGAAAAGAGGCCACTCATCTTATTTTCAACTTAGGACATCTTACGAATGCTTCAATCTTTAAAAGAAATTTTAAGGCTAGAGTAAACCAGAGGGTCAGACAAGGAGAGAAAGCATCACGTGTTACCAGAATTTAGGATTGCTTAAGGCAATTTGACAAATGGGATTTTGCTCAGTTTCCTCCAGGGCTCATCCACCCTAGGTCAGGCATTTTTTAAAGATTAGTATTTTGAAATAAAGCTTTGCACCTGGGAACGTACTGAGGCAGGAGAGCATCTCCCTTCTCTCCACTGTTCCAATGCTTAAAGTGTGAGAATTTTCGAATGAGATAGGAAAGCAAAGACAACAAAGCTTACAGATAATAGTCTCGGAGGACTTTAATAACAGCCATCTTTAAAACAAAGCCTGTGGACTCCTAAAGCCATAGCTGCTCGTTTAAGATGCATTGCAATGCAGTGGACCTGAAAACATACTCCTTATCTACCTAGAGCAACCAGGCTCCAAGCCAAGCAGCAGTCCTCAGATTAACTCTTGTTTCTCTTGGGATGACAACTCTGCTGCTTTTAAAGGTATTGCAATGGCCACATACAGAGTAGGGGCGGGGGAAATGTCATACTCTCTTATGATTCTGTACCCAACTCTTTTTCCTGATCTAGTTAGGAACTTCCACTGGTTAGATTAGAGTCTTTATAAGGCTAAGACTGTGGGTCCCAATCCTTTATGTGAGTGCTCTTCAAGAAATCCCTTAGGAAGGATAATTTTGTTTTCTTTTGCTAGTTTTAATTTCTAATCCATGACAGACCCATACTTCTGTACCATGCAATAAAAATGAATTACTAAAAAAATTACAAAATGCAAGCCAGTGCTTTTTTATTTTTAGATTGCTGTACATGTTTCTAAAGATTTACTCTGGATTTCTGTTGTTCATAATGGAATGTATATCTCTGTGTCTGTGCCCGCATGCATGGGTGTGCTTTCCAAAATCTCAACCATTTACAGCCATGTCTAATAAATCATTTTGGATAACTGGGCTAAGGGACTCTTACTTTGGTACATTCATTTTTCTTTTATTTAATTTCGTTTAAAGTGACAATACCTTTTCAAAGCAACTATATGGATAAAAGTCATTTGAAGCATTTCACATGGACTGCTTTCTTGTTAAACAGATTTTATTAAGTATAAATCTGCTTTCTCTGGCTAATTCAGGATCATCATCATTAACGTTAATTATTTTGCTTTGCTGTAAAGCTAGGTGATGCCTTCAAGGGCTGCTAATACATGGAGAGCTGTTCTTTTCCACACTGTGTGACCCTGGTCAATTATGCGCGCCTGCAGCTCCTTTTACACCTTGCTGGTTCTGTGTCAGGTGTCACTTCTTGCTCCTCTCAACTTAGTGAGAAAGGATAACTTCTTTCCCACTTTGTAGCTTCTGTCTCTGACCTCCTAATTCTTGGAAATCAGGTCGTCCCTTTTTGAATAGGTAAAAATTATCAGTAAGGAGGAATCAGCAGCCTTGCAGTTATTCATATACTTAACTGCTTTCAGAAAAGCTTAGTGAAGGTATGTCCATAATAAATATTTTAAGATTAGATCACTTATTTTTCCTATGTCTTTTTGTTCATTTTTTTTCTTCTATATTAAAATATGGAAGTTTTCATTCTCTGAGTTCCTTTTTAAAGACTGATAAGTCTATTTACATAGGAAAGAAAATATGTGGCTATGATTAGCCATAATGCTCTGGAATAGGATCATAACCATTTGTTTAGAGAAGAGAAAGAAGCATTCAGCATTAATTCTTGATATCTCCCTTCTTTGTTTTTCTTCTAGTTAAAAGTTTGTAACTTCATATTCTTCCCCAGTTGTCTTATCACTTACGAACACCATGGAGTGTCCTAGTAATACTTGTGGAATTAGATAATATAAATTTAATATTCAATGATCTTATCTTTGTGCTTTTCTTTATAAATTTTGTCAGTGGCTTCATAAAGGAAGGTTTTTCTCATACTGAATTTGAGAAATTGTGCTGTTTTCTACCTATGTCTCCCTAATACTCATCATCTTTTCCAATAAGGTTGTCCAATTAATTGTCCATGCTCTGAAACCAAACTCCTCTCACCCTCATGCCATTTCCATGCTATTTTTTTCACCTGCCATGTCCTCTTGCTCTGCCTTTCTCAATCCTATTCATCCCTCCAGGTTCGATCCAAGTCCATGACTTCATGAAGTTTATTTCTATCACTTGATTTCCACGTGGATTCTCTTATAATCATAAGCCCTACATTAGCTCCCATTTATTAACAACTTCCTGTGTTCTGGATGCTGTTCAAAGTATTTTACAAAAATTATTCCATGTAATATTCAAAACAATCCAGCATATAGGTATTATTATTTAACACTTAGTCAAGCCAAAGAGATTAAAGAGTTTCCAATATGATAAAGGAAAGAGAAGGGAGTAGAGTCAAACCTATGTCTATTGAACTGCGCTTTGCCATGAGTTTTCCAGGGAGGCTGAGACAGGGAACTTACACAAGTTAGGCTAGACATCTAAGTAAGAAGGAATGTGGGATTTGTAAAGTCCTTCCAGAAAACAGGATCCCCTACTCCTAAAACTACTACACTGTGAACATACTGCTTTTCTCATATCTGAACTTTTTTGGTACTCACAGTTGAAATTTGCTTTATAATTGCATAGAACTTTAGGCTATGTGTTTCTTTGGGGGGGCACATTATTTTTCCATCTGCACTCATTTTCTTAATTGTTTTATGTTCTCTCTTGTTGCACTGGATATATTTCTGTCCACTGCTACAGATTGTTTAGCAGTTTCCATGTTAATAAGACCATAAAATTACTCTTTGAGTGCTGAAAACAGTGTTATCCTTCATTGTTTAATGGTAGTGCTAGATTAACTGAAATTTACAAGGGGGCATTTTTTAAGGTTTTTTTTTGTTTGTTTATTTGTTTTTTGTTTTTTTAGACAGAGTCTCATTCTGTCACCCTGGGTAGAGTGTCATAATGGCATAGCTCCCAGCAGCCTCAGACTCCTGGCTCAAGCAGTCCTCTTGCCTCAGCCTCCCAAGTAGCTAGGACTATAGGTGTCTAGCCACAACCCCAGCTATAAGGGGGCATTATTAATAGGAAACATTGCCATCAACAAAACATAGAGATAATACAGCCTAGTGGCTAAGAGCACAGACCCTGGTTTCAGAATCCTGCTGCATTGTTTATTAGCTATGTAACCCTGGACATTTTCAGTTAACTTTTCTGTAATTTCATTTTCTTATATGGAAAATGAACATAATAATGCCTATCCCAGAGGCTTATTAAGAGAATAAAAGGAGCCCATGTACATCCAGTGCTTTGATAGTGCCTAATGTAAGTGGTAGGTATGTTGTTGCTGTGGCTGCCCCCACTACGATTTCTGTTGTTTTGTAACAAATACCACTCTCCCCTGTTCATTATTGTTCTTCCCAAAGAATACAATCACAAGAAGAGACAATGACGCAGAATACACTGAATGTAGTAACTAAGAACTAAGGCTCGAGGGATCTCTTCTAGTTAAGTCAGAAGTGAAATGAAACTGTCTAAAAATTTTTATGAAAATTATCCTTTGTCCAGGTTGACTACCCTCTGAGAACAACACTTGATGCCTTATACCAACCTGCTTTTCTATCCTCCTATCTCTAAAGTTTATTCTCAAGACAAAGGTCATCATGCTGGTTCTAGGCAAGTGTGAATGTGTTCCTTCCAACCCATCTTGTCCTCCCCACCTAGGATGCATGCTGCTTATTGATACTGAAAAAATCTTAACTATGGTCTGCCAGTCTTTAACAGGCTACAACGTGTCCTTCATTGATAGTCACCTTCCTTTTAGGGCAACCTACCTGAGCCCTATACTTCACAGATCCCTACTACCCTGCCCTTCGAAAGGAACGTGGTCGAACAATGTTTATGCTGATGTGTTGGGTCATCATTACCTGGCATGACTCATAGTTCACATGGCTCTTATAGACAAAGAGATAAATTACTGATGGGAGAATTTCTGTTCTGGCTACAGGGTATTTCGTAGTAAGGAAACCATTTCATTGTAAACAGTTCTTGCTTACAAGTGGTCCCGGATACCTAATTGCAAAATGAGAAATGGAAGGGGTTGTCAGGATTCCATTTTAGTTCAGAAAAAATCAATCCATGTGGGGAAATTGTTTTCTACAATTAGAAATACTGGCTTTCCCTGTACTGTCCCCTCAACAATCATTTCCCCCCCCTCTTGTAAATAATATCTAGAGTTGACAACTGGATCCATTTCCCAGTTTTAACATTTTACTAGATATGTGACTTTTAGGCAACATCTCTGACCCTCTGTGGTCACATCTGCAAAACAGAAAAGGCAATGTAATTCACAAAGCCAAGGGGAGAAAAATTAAGGTGGTGCATTTGTAAATGCTTTGTAACCTGGAAAGCTCTTTCCTATACATGTGTCATTTGTTGCTCTAAACCACCATCATGACCTACAAAAGTAGTACTGATGTATGAAGTACCTTCCTGCCACTGCTAAAACTTAACTTCAGCTTCTTCTGCATTTCTAAAGAGAGAGGTGGTTTTTTTTCTTTTTTTAAAAATTTTTTA
Source organism: Arctocebus calabarensis (assembly GCA_963573935.1). NCBI lineage: Eukaryota > Metazoa > Chordata > Mammalia > Primates > Lorisidae > Arctocebus > Arctocebus calabarensis. The sequence goes on from CAUYON010192478.1 coordinate 10,755, forward strand.
TGGCAAATTAATATGAGGGTACAAATGTTTAAGTTACATTGTTTTCAGTTCAAGTTCAAGTTGTAGTTGAGCCCTTCACCCAGGGAGTGTGCTGAACACCCTCACATTGTGCACCTTAAGTGAGATCCCATCACCCTCCCTCCTCCCTCTTCCCTCTCCTGTTTCCCGTCTCCCTTCTCTCCCCTCCCCCTCGCTAGACTATATTTGTGTTTTATTATTCATGTGGGCATATAGTTGTTTATATATTGGTTTCATATTAGTATTGACTATGTTGGATATTGTTTTCCTTTCTTGAGATACTTTACTAAGAAGAATGTGTTTCAACTCCATCCAGGTAAACACAAAGATGTAAATTTTCCCTCTTTTCTTATGGCTGAATAGTACTTCATGGTATACATTTACCACAGTTTGTTAATCCATTCATGGATTGATGGGCACTTGGGTTGATTCCACATCTCACAAGGACATTTGCACTAGAATGTTTATTGCAGCTCAGTTCAAAATTGCCACAATTTTATGAGGTTTAGAAAGAAATTCACATTATAAATAAGGTACATATTAGATTTTAAGAAAATAAAGACAGAACTGTCACTTTCATTCCTGTTAATTTCCCATGGTCCTAAAACCAGACAAATAATCAGTCCTTGATAAATACTTGTTTATCAATTTTATACTTATTTCTGGGTTGGTAATAAAAAACCAAGATGTTTATGTGCAGTGTAACATACATGGAAAAGATGAAAATTAGCACATTTTATAAGTGGGAATCAACATCCCACTAGTGATTAGAAGACTTTACTTTCTTTAATCAACAAAGGAAGTGTTCATGGTTTTATGATATACTTGATTGTAGGAAGCTAATGAATTGGCCTAGATCTCTGCTATCAATGCAGGTTATAAACTTTCAAATATACCATTGTTCATATGCATGTTAATGTAGAAAACTGATCTTATTAGTCAACATACTTTATTTTCTAGAACAACTAAAAGTTTGGCTTTAATGACCAAACTATGTACGCAGAGGTCAAGTTTTAGATAGTATACAAATCAAATATAATAGAAGTAAAGTAAAAGACAAGCAAGGGAATTATATGGAACTTGGATCTGGTTGGGAGGGTTGTCCCGAAGTTTAACATCTAGATAAATTACCTCACTTTTCTCTTCTGCTAAAGAAGTAGCAAATTAGGCCGGGCATGTTATTCCATGTTGGTAAAGGAATACAAAAGAAAAAACACTAAATGGCTGTATATTTGACCAGAATCCACTCTGCAAAAAGCCCAGTATTAGTTTCCTACCATGTAAGGTAGTTTCAAAATCAATCTATATCCCTCTACTGCAAGCCCAGTTTTGATGAAATAAAGATAGATGCTACTCCGGCTGTTTTAGTATTTTCCTTCTTTCAACTTCTCATGTGGTTCTACCCTATTCCCCTTCCTGCATTGCGTAAAGATGGTACACAACTCTTTCTAGAGTCCATCAGTGATACTTTGGCTGCCAAAAATAGTGACAGGAGACATTCATTGTTCATCTACCTTACTTGAGTAACATTCTGAATTCTGCATGTTTAGAGGCTATGACTGAGAACATGAGCTAGTCCTCCAGAATATCAAATATGTTGTTGCTGCCATTTTCCCCCTTACATTAGCAGAGTAATTTAATTCAATTTTAGAAATAGAGAGAAAGAGAGAAACAACTTTTCTAGTTACACAGATCAATCCAATTGTTCGGAGCTTGAGAATGAATTTTTAAACTTGTTCAACAGAAGCATACAAATCTCCAAGAGCAAGTCAGATAATGTACAAAGCCTTCATTCATTGTGTAGGCAGAAAGGAATGCTGGTACCCAGCAGCTCTCTAAGGAATGTTCCCTTGGCTTTCACTGTTCTGCTGGGAACAAGGAGGGAAACACATATATAAAATGAATTTATAATGTCTCTGGCTTGTAATGGCAAAATGATAAGAAAAGTTGGCTGTTTAATATAAACTGTCAGTTGCATATTCCAGGCCTTCTCTCTTTGAGGTCCCTCCCACATCCACACGCCTGGCTACCGTTTAGTGGGGAGTACAAAGTGGCCATTTATTATTATTGACTCGTGAGGCCTGTGCTCCAAAATTCATTCTGTCAACAGAATGTAAGCAAAGTTGGCATTTTAAAGCAGAGATCTTTCAGCTTCTGGGTTTTCTCAGGATTGCTATGCAACAGGATCAGTGCTGTAGTCCCCGGTTCAAGCTGAAAATGTTACACAGGAAGACATACCATGTAAAGGTCAGATTCTTCTATGATAATTTTCTTGATCTGTGTATAGACAAACGAAGTTGAATGCATAACCTCTTGTCATAACTCTTACCAAGGTCCTGTGGACTTTCCACTTGTCAAGCCTAAATATATGATGCTAATGGGAAGCCTCACTGATAAATGTATGATGCTATAACATATGTATTATGCTGTAGTACCAAGGTGAACTTAATGTGTATTGAGAAGATTCTCTCCTATGATAGATTCCCATTAATGTGCTGGTGCTGTCGATCAAGTACAAGCTTATTTATTAGTCTCTCTGTGTTTTTACGGTCAGAGTTAACTCTACAGAATATTATTTACATGGAAATATGACTTAACCTATACTGTAATGAAATGGTTGGTACTGGAGTATACTTTATCACAAAATGTATTTTGTATCACTGCCATAAAACAATATGTTTTTGTCCATGACCCAGGAGGCATAACTTATAAACTTTATAAAGTTATAAATCTATTACTTTCTACCTCATATTGGTAAGGAATAAATTTATTAGACTTAATAAGATGCCCATTTTCAATCTGTATAATAACATGAAGAGTCAATGCACCAAGAAAAGTGATTTGAGGTGTATCTTCTTATTAGCTGGCCCAACTGAAATGTCTTTTGAACTAGTAGTTTATTTTTTACAGTTCTGTAAATTCACATCCATAACTACTTTTTTCAGTTCGCTAATTCTGCATGTATTCTTCTTCCTGGTGTCCTGTAGGACCTCCAAGGGGAAATTGAAGCGCACACAGATATCTATCACAACCTGGATGAAAATGGCCAAAAAATCCTGAGATCCCTAGAAGGTTCTGACGATGCAGTCCTGTTACAAAGACGTTTGGATAACATGAACTTCAAGTGGAGTGAGCTTCGGAAAAAGTCTCTCAACATTAGGTAGGAAAAGATCTGGAGTGAAAGATCCAGAAATGAATTAAAATGGCAAAAATTTCTTGTTTTCTTAGCACAAATAACTAATACCTCACATGTTCATGTAAATCACCTGATTTCAGAAGAATTCATTTTATTTTGGATAAATGAATCATTTATTTGCCTGGAATGGAGATGATACTTGAGGATTAAGATTAGATTAAAATGATGATGTTTTGTAACCACAGGAGAGAGGCATATTAAGACATTAGAGCGAATTTAAATGAGGAACACAGCTCTCCTAATTTCATAAAGCTCTTTCTTGGCTTATTACGGGGTTATACAACAAGTGATAATATTAATAAATGTTTATTAGGGAATTTTTTTCTTTGGCATTACTCTAAATGCATACCAGAGGGCAATCTGTAAAAATCATAACACATTAGAATTAAGAGTATAGAGGAGACCTCTCCATAGCTCCTGCAGCTGAGGAGAGTATAGCGACTTCCTGTCTTTTGTTTGCTTTGGGATTTTGTTAAAACACATCCTCTGTAGACTAAGCCTTTAGGTGTACTATACTCACCTACTTTGTACTTTGCCCTTTTTGTGTGTCAACTTTTTTTTGAGAAGTTAAAGGGCTGGGGGAAGCTCTTGTCATCCCAGTTTTGCCATAGTTCATTGGAGGGACAAAAGTGCAGAGATAGTAAATGAAGTGCCAATTGTTACTTAAATGACCTAAGAAGTGCAGGGAGTAGAAGCCAAGATTACTGCTTTCTAATTCGTTGCCTTTCCTAACTCTTTGTCCTTTATAAAAATATTCTGTGCTTTTTTCTGTGTCTAGAGCAAGGACCATAGTGGAAGGAGGTAGATGAGAATGAATGGACTTAATGATCGTTACAAAGGAATGCACAAAATAGTGCGACTAGTTACTACCTCAAGGTAGTAAGACTACAGAAGGGAGATTTCTTTACTTCTTCATAGTTCTCCTAAATTGTTCAAAATTTCAACATGTATTTACTTCAGTAAGAAGGAAAAAAGGAACTGAAATGTTAATAATGCAAAGCACTATTATAAAATCTGCACCAAACATGAAATAATGATAACAACTAATACATGATGTGTCTTCATGGCATGCAAACACATAAAGCACTTTACTTATTCTTATTGTCCCACTTACTGATCTCAGCAACCCTAAGAGGTAGATTCTATTATTATACTCTCTTTACATTTGAAGAAAGTGAGACAGAGAATCTAAATAACTTTCCCCGAGGTTACTTAATTAGCAAGTGGCAGATCCAAGATCAAAACACAGGGAGTCTGACTCCAGAGTCTGAACTTGTAATCATCATATTGTATCATAGAGTTTAAAGAAAGAAGGAAACTTACAAATAAATGCATAAAAATAGAAAGGATGAAATAGAAAAGCATATTTCTAAGAATACAGCAGGCTTTATTTTTATGTATATGTTTTTTTCCCCAAGTTTGCCCACCAGTTTCCAAGACATTCTTTCTCATCTCCCTATTTTGTCCATGAATTTTGTATCAATATGTTGGAGATGAGTTGAGGGCAACAGTGTGGAATAGTATTTTCAAAGATGTAGAGACTTCATTAGCTTCCTACAAATTTAAACTCTTAACAGAGTTCAGTGTGTATAATGACAAAGGCCATTTCCATAACATATGTCATGAAAAAAGAATGAAACATGCAAGATGGGAAAGATAGGGAAGACATGAAAAAAGAATGAAACATGTGAGATTGGAAAGATAGGGAAGAGATGGTAGGGAAGGTTTAAAAAAAAAAAAGAAAGTTATTCTTTTTTGCAAGAAAGAAAAAGAAAGGTGCTATAATTGTTCCTAACATCACTCAATGCCTTTTCTCTCCTTCATGTGAACTTGATGAAATAAAAGGAGAATTGAAAGCAGCAAACAGCATGTCAGCCAAAATATGGGCTCTTCATTCTCAGCAATTTCCCATATGCCAGCTACTGCAGTTTAATTCTTGCTGTCATTAATCAAGTAGAAAACAGTTACCTTAGCTTATCTAAGGTGCTGCAAATTCTAGAATTTACATAGTCAGATCAATGGTTTTGGCTTTTAAATAGGCCTCTCCAGTAACACAAGGTATGTTATAAGCACTCACTTATAAAAAGCAAAGAAGTAATCATTCACATCAAAGCAATTTAGTTTATTTCTTGGCACTTGATTGAAATAAGAGTATCAGTCAGTCTATAGAGAATGGCAGGGCTCAGGTGAGAGAAGCACAGTAAAAGTAGTGATTTGGGATGATTGTTAAATAGGATACATGAACTTGGAAAGAGTTAGCTACAGAATCACCAGTGGCACTGATAAGCCTGCATTATCAATCTCGCCTGTTTCTCTTCCAGGGTCATTTTATTGTGAAAAGTTATAGCAATTAAAAAATAGTTTCAAAGATACCCTGGAAAAACAGCTGTGCTTGCCCAAGTTATGACATTATACCAAAAATTTCCAGCTGATTCATTGTTTTCATGAGGGTTTCTTTTTTTTTTTTTTTTGCAGCTTGGCTGGGGCTGGTTTTAAAACTGCCACCCTCAGTATGTGGGGCCGACACCCTACTCACTGAGCCACAGGTGCCACCCTTCATGAGGGATTCTGAAACCACTTTTATATTTCCAAAAATGAAACCATTAGTGCTTAATTTCCCAGATATCCATTTTTAATGGAAAAAATGAATTTGAATCTAAATGATTTTGAAGTTTGCCTTTGCATTCCATTGGCTCAGAAGAGGTATCCTTGTGCTTCCACATCCAAGTCTATATCATGTTCTTTTACCTCCATTTATTGTTCTTCTGCCCTAAATCCTTCCTCTTCCTGTGCTTATGATTCTTATTTAAGTCATCATATCATGGTGTATTGATAGATTTGTCTCTGTTCTTTAATATGGTTAGATAATCCATTATACATTAAAACTATATCTTGGACAGTGTTCCTATCCTATTACTGTTTTGTTCAAAAGCTTTCATCTTGTTGGTTTCCACATCTCTCACTCATTCATTCATTTGTTCATTCAACAAATATTTAATGAGTGCCTTACTATGTGGTAGGGACTCTTCTAGGCACTCAGGAATCACCACTCTCATGAAGTTACACTTAGTCACTAGAACCTAGCAGATGCTCCTTATTGTACCTAGTAAGTCATGCTAATCCCTTTCCTCCTCTATTCTTTTTCTGCCCCCAATTCCGAGCAGCATTCTAGTTACTCCCCAACATGCATTCTCGGAGCCAAGTAGATTCTGCTTTCTACCCTCATTCCTGCTCTCCAATACTTCACTCTCCCACACTAGTGTGTGCATTGTTGGTTCTCACATTTGCAACACCATCTTTCCTCTCATTCTCCAGATCTTGACTCACATTCCATATTGAACATCTTCTCCAGCTGTTTCTTAGGTCCCAGTACTGTTCTTATTTACACTTGGTAACAAGTGCTTTCAGGTGTTCAGGAGTGCTTTCATAGGGCTGTGCTTGCTGATTCCAGCTGAATTAGATGAACATAAAAACCCAAACTCTAGGGTGGTGCCTGTAGCTCAGTGAGTAGGGCACTGGCCCCCTATACCGAGGGTGATGGGTTCAAACCTGGCCCCAGCCAAACTGTAACAAAAAAATAGCCAGGCGTTGTGGCAGGCACCTGTATTCCCGGCTACTCAGGAGGCGGAGGCAAGAGAATCGCCTGAGCCCAAGATCTGGAGGTTGCTGTGAGCTGTGTGATGCCACAGCACTCTACTGAGGGCAACAAAGTGAGACTCTGTCTCTACAGAAAAAAAATCCAAACTCTAAATAAGTCAGTGAGATACAGTAGAAAGAGTCCTGGCCCAGCAGTTGGACAACCCAGTTTCCCTTCTGGCTCTGTTACTATCTACTTACCATACAGTCTTGAGCAAATCACTTTACTACTTCATACTTCAGTTTTCTCCCTCACAGAAATGATGAGGTTTAACCACAAACACGGGTAGTCTCCTCAAGTTCTCTTGAATTTTTACAATTCTATCATTTTTAATTTGTAACCATACTTTATGAACCTGGAAAAATTGTTGAATTTTCCTAAATGATTTTCTTAATTTAAATGGAAGTAATGAATTTAGAAGAGATGGTATGAGAAAAAGTAAATGTCATTAAGAGAAATAATACTTTGAAATTGTATAGTGCTATCTCATAATTTAATTCAAGAAAAGTATATGCCATCATTCTACATCTAGATTGTACCAAATTTTGTCCAAGAGATAAAATTAGTGATAATTAAGTGCCATCAAACAAAAAAATAATTAACTGCTTTAAGTAGGAAAGACATAAAGTAAAAACTTTTTACTTACATTTATATACATACACACAGTTAATGGCGACATTATCCACCATCAGGATAGTGACTAGTCACCAAGTGTTTCTTATTCAACAAACCTAGCACTGTGATTTTTGAATATTAATAATTTGAGAAGTAGTCAAGTGAATTTTTTGCATGAGAAATATGTAGAAAAATTTCCCTTTCATCCACCACCAGATGATTTTTTACAGATTATTATATGTGCTATTAACTATGAAAATTATGTAATATGTTGTCAACATAATTTCAACAAAAATTACATTCAGTGACATTTTTATCCTTGGCAGAAAAACTTGTAAATGTTATATAAAAATAATCACATTTACGAAATGTTGAACATTAATTTGAGAGGCAAGAACACTGACATTATATAGTCCACAGCACCAATAAATCTCTTGGAGAGTATTTGATGTTAGAAGTTGAAATAGTTAGAGATATTTTTTCTGTAATAGAGAACAAAGAAAGAGCAAAAAGGGGCAGATTTTCTTCTACCTTTGAGAGAAAAAATGCATCTTGGACATTGAGTATTTCTGACCGTCTTTTCTCGCTCTTGGAATGTTAATTATATTTGGCAGTTGGAGTTCAAGACCCATCTGAAAAAAAAATGTTGACTTCTCTTTGGGCTTAATTCTTCTCCCTTATTTAAAGCCCCAGAGCTCCCATTTTATTTCCGTGGTTCTTCATTATTTCTGCATTTCTACCTTTACTTTCTGTGTGCTTAAGTTCTATTTTATTACACAAGGGCACAAAGGTATACGAGGACATATCATTAGTTTTATGAAGGAAGTCAAAGTGAAAAATGAATTGGATATAACACATTTTGCTTTAAGAATGCATGCCTTTCAAAAGTAAAGTTTTAATAAGAATTTCAAACTAAGTATCAACCAAATCATACTTGAAACATCTGTGTCTAGAGAAATAACAATCACTTTATCAGCCCCTATGTGTCTTAGTCTTGATGCTAAAGAGTTTCTTAAAAACCAAACAATATATCCCAACATACCTAAAATTTCTCCATTTTACCTAAACCTTACAAATTGCAGAAATTATCTACTTCTTAAAAATTAGCATTTGCCTTTTTAAAAGCTGGTAACTCCTAAGTCCTTATCTTCACTAATAAAGATTAATAGAAAATGGATAGAAGCTAGGTGTGCCCCTTCAAATTACCTCTTTTATTGTCTTTTGAGTAGCTAGGTATAAATAGATTATATTTGACAGTTAGCAATGTTAAAGGAAAAAGTTTAAACAAATTAAGTTTAGCAGTTTATTTGGGCAAAGAACAATTCACGAATTGGGCATCATTTGGAAACAGGAAAGGAGATTCAGAGAGCTCCACCCAGCAATATAGGCAGGCAGAATTTATAAAAAGAAAAAGAAAGTGACATTCAGAAACAGCTTTACTGATTATAGCTTAGCATTTGTCTCATTTGGTCCTGGTGTAATGAGGCATTTGCCTTATATGAACATGATCTGATCGGTTGGCATCCTGTGAGTGACTGATACTTAGCTATTTGTTACAAGAATTTAGTCCTAAATTAGGTTACACTTTATTTACATACCAAGTTAGATTGTGGTTTTCTATGTACAAAAGAAACTTTAAGTCAAATTTAACTTAACAGCAAGAAGCCTTTTTGCTCAGGGATCCAAAACATTTGGCTAAACCCACTAAGGCAGGATTTCCTCATCTAAGAAAAGTTTGTAATTTCCATTTCCCATGTCTATATATAACAGCTCAAGTTATGTTTTTCAGCAGCTCTCTTTGTACTTTTGCATCTTGGTTTCCACGTTTACAAAACAAGAAAGTTGAACTATAAGCTCTCAGGTTCCTTCTAACCCTGATAGCCTATGATATAACCAGAAAAATATCATTACAAATACAAAGAAAGATCTTTAGGAAGAAACATGTCAAATACAAACATAGGTTAGTCATTTAAGAATATTTGGTATGCACTCATGAAAACAAAAACAAGGCAGCTGCTTTCAACAAATGTATTGGAAATGTGTCTTGAAAACACTTCCCAAGCTTAACATAGTCAAAGAAAATATTTTCTGAGCTCATAGTGTTTCAATACATTTAGATCTTCAAAATCATGTCGCTGACAAATACCACCTTAGTCTTGTAGAGATCAACAAATAATGTTTGGGGCATATCAGAAATACTTGAATAAATTTTTTATCAAAGAATGATCCAGGAGCTCACCTGCAGAGTTGTGAAGGTTCTTATTAAAAAACAGATCCTTCTTAAGAATACAGAAATACTCAAAAAAAAAAAAAAAGAAGAAGGAAAAGTACAGAAATTCTGAAAGTGGGACCTAGCAATCTGGATTTTAAACACACTACTCAGATGTTTCTTATGCACACTAAAGTTTGAGAACCAGAGCTTTGGAATAAATACTTTCCTGTGCATTGTTTTCAATCAGAAGCCATTCTCTAACTGGCTTTCACCTTTCTACCCTTTACCCAAGGTCCTCTGTCCTCATATCATACCTTTCCATTCACTCTTATGCTTTAAAGGGAAAAAGAAATAACCGCTTGATATGTAGTTAAGATGATCAAACATTAGGAAACTTTACCTAATTCCACACCTCAGGTGTAGTCCCTTACCCCAGATACATGAGCACATGTCATCCTTCATAGTTCCAGGTCCTTCTGCAGCCTCTATCTTAACTCTCTTGACTGTCTTCACTTAGATACTTTAGAACTGAATTTCCTAAGTCTCAGGGCTATTTTTTCTCTCTTAGGGGACACAAAAGGGTTCATTGACCCACTAATAATTAGGTGGCATTATTTAACCCAGAACCGGGGTTGTACCAATTCCTTGTATAAACCAAGCAGCATCTTGCGGTCTCACCATGGGCAGCCTGCCCTTCACCGTATCCTAGAAACCTCTCAACTACGGTGAAATTTCCTTTCCTCTAGCAGATAGAGGGAGACCAAGCACTAGGCATCTTTATAGTCTGCCTTCCCTTGCCCTTTCCCTATTCCCCAATGCGTCATTGAGACACAGAGGCACTCAATAAATATTTATTTAATCAGTGCCTTTGCTGCCATTTGCTGTTTTTCCACGTCTGGATTCTGCCTTTCCCTGCCTACCTTTCAAAATGTCCTACTTGACAGCCTCTTTCGTCCTCCAGGGGACCAAGCTGTGAATTCTAGACACTCCAGGGAATCCCTGTAACCAGTACTCATTACATGCTGTTAAACAGCTAAAATCTTGCGTGGGGAATTCTCACTTAGGCTTATCACAGAAAAGCGATAACTGAAAGAGAAGGAAGGAACAGAAATATAAATGAACTAACCTCTACACGGTGTGGAATCTGAATACACTATTATATTTAATTCATGACATTTATGTTATTTCATGATTCATTTATTGGGTAATAATATCCTTGGAGTCTTGAACTATTTAAATTATCTTACTTGATGGAAATGCCTTCATTTCTCTGAATATGCTGTTTATATTGTACATTACAAAATTTTTTTGACAATTTGGAAAAGTATAAAAAGGAAGGCTTAAATCACCTGTAAATGAACTTCTGAGGGATAACCTGGTTGTCATTCCAGAATTTTTTATATACAAACAAGCATATGTATGTAAACACATACACACACATGTTTTAGAAAAATTAAAAAATAAATTGTATTCATTTTTGTAATCTGCTTTCTTTCCTTAGCAACTGACATGATCACCTTTTCCATATCCATAAATATTTGCTCATGTCATCATATTGAACATTAACATAGGATTTTATTGTATGAAGTCATCAATATATAAATAGTCAGGCTCAGCGCCTGTGGCTCAACGGGCTAAGGCGCCAGCCACATACACCTGAGCTGGCAAGTTCGAATCCAGCCCGGGCCCACCAAACAACAATGGTGGCTGCAACCAAAAAATGGCCAGGCGTTGTGGCAGGTGCCTGTAGTCCCAGCTACTTGGGAGGCAGAGGCAGGAGACTCGCTTGAGCCCAGGAATTGGAGGTTACTGTGAGCTGTGATGCCACAGCACTCTATCCAGGGTGACAGCTTGAGACTCTGTCTCAAAAAATAATAATAATAATTATATATATATATAAAATAGTCAATTCTCTAGCATTTTTAAACTTGAAATGTTTAATTCAATTCATATACAACATCATTAATTTTGAAATGTAAAATGTGAAAATGCAAAATGTAAAATTTCATTTTTAAATGAAATTTAAACATATAAGTTTCATTACATTTGAAAACAATTGGTTGGATTTTTGCACTTCTCAAGGAATTTCCTAGTATCGAATATTTGTTTCTTCTCTATATCAATCATAAATGATGATATAAATAACATTGTTATACCTATATCTTTGTATGCTTTCCTAGTTACTTTCTAAGTAAACTTCTTTAAATTTAAGCTGTGGGTCTTTATATTTGCATATTTTAAGGACTTCCGTGTATCACCAAATTATCCTTCAGAAAGTTTGGAATAACTTAATTTCAGGAGGTAAGTATTCTTTAGTGATTCTGTTTGACTAAGGCCAGAAGAAGAATTGTATTTCAAATGTCAGGCTAGGTTACCAAAGGTCCAAGGGACACGTTGCTCTACGTGGTCACTTTGCTTTATGTTTCAATCTTTGCAGTAAGAGACTGTCATATTTTTGTTATAATCAGAACTAATTCTTATGAATTAAATAGTAATTACTGATAATATGTGCATGATGCAGCATAATTCCTAATCTACCTGAAAATAAAGCTTTGCTGGCATTCTGCCTTTCCTCCTTGTTTTCTGGATGAACATTTATTAATTTGCCTTCTTATCCCCAAGTAAAATGTGGATTTCATAGCACAGACCATTCATTTGTATATTCTCAAATAGCTTCTAAGGATTAAGAGGTTCTAAATACTGAGGGTAAGGCACTTAGTCTCCTGCCTAAATTATTCATGTTTGGGGGAAGCTTTCAGACAAATGTCTGATTTTACTCTTCCACGTGAGTTGTTGTCTTAGTTCATTTTACACAAAGGAAACAAAGTGGAAAATGTTAGAGCTTGATGAAAACAAACCCCAGGTGCACACGAATAAAGAAGGGGAGAGGAAAAGGAGAAGCATATGGGAAGAGGAGCAGAAAGGAACAGACGCCAGACGGAAGGAGTCAATGGAAAAGGCTGCCAAGGGTGTGGAAATGGAAAAGCCAAAATGTGGGGAGAGACCTTTCCATTTCTCAAAGTAGAAAGAATTCCAGTGCTAACATGAGTCATATGAAAACTGAGTGTTTTTTATTAGTCACTGGGTCCAATTTTTTTCTACCAGAAACATTAAGAATCATTGACTGCAACAGTATGGGAAAGCAATTGATTGCAGTAGGCATGCCATGCCAGAAGTCTCAGAATTCTGCATGTGGAAATAAACACGGCTAAATACCGCCTTTCATCAAAATGCCATCAAAATACCCCCCATTGTATGACTCTCAATAGAAGATAGCCAGATTTTTATTGGAGAATGCTAGATAGTGCAGAATAGGTTTATATACTATGGAACTAACCCACCTATGTCCGTTTCATGGAATTGTTAGAATCAGCAATTATATTTCTAGAGATTCTGACATAATTCTCTCCTGTTATTTTTCAGATCCCATTTGGAAGCCAGTTCTGACCAGTGGAAGCGTCTGCACCTTTCTCTTCAGGAACTTCTAGTGTGGCTACAGCTGAAAGATGATGAATTAAGCCGGCAGGCACCTATCGGAGGCGATTTTCCAGCGGTTCAGAAGCAGAATGATGTACACAGGGTAGGACATTTTTAAGCCTAGTACCTTGCCCATAGTAAGCATTCAGTGATTATTTTTAAAGTAGTTTTGTCTCAACCAAAATGGTAACTAAATACACAACAAAAAAAAGTTTTGTTTAAAATTGAGTTGAATAGAAATCTTTTTTTCCTCATCTCATTCAAGAGTCAATTTTAAAGAATCCCAGCCATTATACTTGAAATGTCAAAAGCATCTACATTAACAGTACCCTTTTAAAAATTACCCATCTCGGCTCGGCACCTATAGCTCAGTGGCTAGGGTGCCGGCCACATACACCAGAACTGGAGGGTTCAAATCCAGCCCAGGCCTGCCAAACAACAATGGCAACTACAGCCAAAAAATAGCCAGGCATTATGGCGCAGGCGCCCATAGTCCCAGCTACTTGGGAGGCTGAGGCAAGAGAATCGCTTAAGCCCAAGAGTTGGAGGTTACTGTGAGCTGTAATGCCACAGCACTCTACCCAGGGCCACAAAGTGAGACTCTGTCTCAAAAAAAATTAATAATTGCCCATCTCTTTTGGCTATTTTTAAAAAACTTCTCACCCTGGAAAACATTGAACATGAACAAAAGTAGACATATTACTATGATAAACACCCATGTACCCATGAAGACATCAACAATTATCAATTTAAGGCCAAGTCTATTTCTTCTATAGCTCTATCCCTTCTACCATTATTTTGAAGCAAATGTCAGGCATGGATCATTTTATTTATAAGTATTTCAAAATGTTAAAAAACACTTTTTAAAAGTAACCGCAGTGCTGCTACCATACAGTAAAAATACCAATCATTTTATCATAGCAAATATCCAGTTTAGTATTTAAATTTCCATTTCTCTCACATGTCATATAATTTTTTATGTCATTTTTTTTTTTAACATTTTCTGGTTTGGGTTTAAATAAGAATTGAAATAAGGTCCACATATTACATTTGGTTAATTTGTTTTTGAAATACCCCTTTTGGATTACTTTCTATTTCGAAATAATTATAAATTCACAGTAAGTTACAAAAATAGTACAGTGTTTCCCTGTACATTTCACCCCATTTCCTCCAATGGTTCCAACTTACAGAACTATAGGACAATTGTTACTGTCATTTCAACATTCAATCAATCTAAAAATGTACCCTTACAGGCCATCTCAATTCAGCTGAGCTACTTTCCAAGTGTTCAGTAGCCAGATGTGCCTAGTGCCGACCCATTAGGTAGTGTAGTAGATCCGTAGGTTTGATCATACCTGGCTTTGGCTTCTTTTAGCAAGTCTGTTTCATGGCTGTTGGGGTATTCGTACATCTTTAGAAGGCATATAATGCTGGGTTTTCGCTTTTGTGTGTGGAACTTTTAGCAGCTGTTAATGATCAGTGGCTAGGAGTTACAATGTGATAATTGCCTGTCCCTATCTTTCCTTCTTTATTTATTCACTGGAGTAGGTCTTTGAAGGAAAAAGTGTTTTGTAGCCATCTTCTATTTGGATCCCCAGGATACTGTAAGAGTAGGATAGGCAGGAGAAGTGGTTCTACTCTACCAATTTTCAGAATAACAAGTTATTAGCTGGAATATTCCAACAGTCACCAATTGTTCCTTGTTTCATTTTGTTTTTAATTACATTTCTATCTTCTCTGCTAGGCTCTGAGTGAGAAAGGCAGAGATTTTTGTCTTGCTCACCTCCAAGACCCTGGAGCCTAGCAAAGTGTCTAGTGTTACAGTGGATACTGAGAAGTGGTTTTAAAATGAGGATAAAAGGTGCATGAACAGAAATGAATAGCAAACCAAATAGATTACCACCAAATAATAAAAATGTGATAAGATGGCAGTGCTTTTGTATGTTCAGCACTTAAAGGAAAGGTCTCTATGGAGACACAGCCAAAGGTGGCATCTTAAGGAAAGGTCAAGAGTTTGTATTATTCTGTAGAAGAGGATATAGGAGATTACAGAAAGAGATAAGAGTATGCGAGAAGGCGCAGGGTCTTTGCAAAAAATGCCAAGGAAACTTCTAGTTTCTCCTTCAGCCATTCTGCTTCATATGATTTGAAATATTAAATTAGCTTTTGTGGTAGGTTGAAATTTAATGGTGCTGTATTTTTTAAATGTTCTAACAGTCAAAATACTGTGGTGTCTATGTAGAAGAGAATTCTTTGAGAAGAATGATCGTTTTAAATAGAACACATTAAATGAGACAGAATTTCTACAAAAGATGAACTTTGTTCTAACTCCAGAAACCAAAGAAAATGAATCACTGGGCGAGTGAACTAGGAGTCATGAGACGGAGATTCTGGTCATCTTTCTCCATAAGTTAGATTTTGTGGCTACTTTGTTCTTCAGCTATATAAGATGAGGAAATTAGTCCAAATAAGTGCCATGGTTCCTTATAGCCAATATTATTTTAATAAATACTGCTTCACTTCCCTAATTACTGGTTTCAATTGCTTTCTTTGGTGGTAAATGTTTGTACTTATCATTCTAAATCCTTACTCAGAACTATGACGACAAACATAACATGATTTGGGGAAATGGCTGTGCTAGAATTATGGGTAACATTCAACAGAATGAAGTTAATTAACCCCTACTTGGCTCGTGTGCTTGCTTAGATACCTACCTATTACCTTTCTTGGACTTAATAGGACTTCTGGTCCTATTGGTAGCTTTGATAACTTTGTGTTTTCTACATTCATTCCACTATTCCTCCATCTTTATGTTCTTCCAAGTACAGTTTAGATTCAATCATGAAACATTTAAATAACTTTTTTTGTAGTTTTTTTTTTTTTTTTTTTTGGCCGGGGGCTGGGTTTGAACCTTTCACCTCAGGTATATGGGCCGGTGCCCTACTTCTTTGAGCCACAGGCACCACCCATTTAAATAACTTTTTTATAACCCTATACTTTTTTGCTTCTTTATCTTTTTATTGCTACAATCGACAAAACACCAAAACTTGGAGACTCTAACTATTTTCTCCTACCTAGACAACAACATAATGGACTGGAAGAGCAACCTTCAGCCTTCCACTGCCAACACTTCACAGAGTCAATTTCCCTCCAAAATATTTTTGAAGTCTGTATACTTCTGTCATCCTCATGGTTACAAGAGGCCACGTCTCCTTACCTTTTGCACCTGCTATTGCCGCCCTACAATGTGATCTCTACCTTTCGGTCAAAGAAATCTGTCTAAAAACATAAAATGAATTTTGTCAGTCTTCCTCTTAACATTCTTTGGTGGCTTCTCAATGCTCTTGAAAATGACCCGAATCCTCAGCAAGGGCCAAAAGGCCCTATCTGGCTGTTCTGGCCTTAATCTTCTCTTTTCTTACTACTCTTCCTCTGCTATTTGGACAGTAGCCATACTGCCTTTTGGGATTTTTTTGGTTTTGGTTTTGGTTTTTCCCATTCTCCATATTCCGTTCAGGTGTAGCTTTAAACATGCTGGCCCTCTGTCTGAAACCCTTTCTACCCACACCTACTTCCTCACCAGGTCCTTGTTAGTATCTAAATAATCCTTTATATCTTGGCTCAGATACCGTGTAAGCTTTTCCCTGATGCCCACATTTAACCAGCTCTCCCTTTTATACATTCTCATATCACTGTCTACTTTTCCCTTCTGTCAGTTACCATTCTTTGTCATCATGTATATGCGTAATTATTTGATTAAAGTCAATCGCTCTCATTATACCGTACGCTCCCAGAAACATGGCTGGGAGGGGGAGGGAGATGTCATTTGTTTACCCAGTGCTGCCTTATAAAGTGGTAGACACTGAAACAGATAAAGGAACTAAGGAAGAAAGAAAGGAAAGTGGGTGGGAGGGCAGAAACAACCTATCAAGTAATAGTAACCTTTTTTATTCTTCGGTGAGACCAAGGACAGAAGAGGAAAGAATAGAGTGATGTTCCTTCCTCTCTTCAGGATTCTATTTTGTATTCCCAATGAAGCATCTTTTTGTAAATGGTATAAAGCTATTTTGTTTTTTTTCTCTTAACAATTTTTTATTGAATCATAACTGTGTACATTAATGCATTTATGGGATACAATGTGCTGATTTTCTATACAATTGGGAATGCTTACATCAAACTGGTTAACATAGCCTTTATCTCACTTATTTAATTGTTATGCTAAGACATTTATACTCTACTCTTAATAGGTTTGACATGCACCATAGTTGAGGTCCCACTGATTACCTTCCTTCCAGCTGGTCTCCCCCCTCCTATAGGGCTATTTTGATGCGCAATGCTTTTTTTTCTTTTTTTGCCCAGGGCTGGGTTTGAACCCGCCACCTCCAGCATATGGGGCCAGCGCCCTACTCCTTTCAGCCACAGGGGCCGCCCTGATGCACAATGTTTTTACTTATAGTCTGGCCCAATGCTTTATCAAACTTCTCTTGGTATCTTTTAGAAAAATCCTGATACAAAAGACTCTCCTTCCTCAAAAACATCACTTCTGGATATTGATGAGAGAACAGTTTAGCACTCTGTTTTACTCAGAGTTGTGCCACATTTATGTGGTAGCCCCTTCATAGTTATAGTGGAAGGGCTGTCTGGTTAGTTATGTTCTTATTGCCTATAGATGAGAAAAAGAGGAAGACCCCTTTATGAAAGTGGGTCTGTCTATCAGATCTTCTGAATTTAGTTAGGCAGAGAGAAAGAAAACACAATCAAAGTACAAAACTCCATCAAAATGTAATAGCGAATTCCATACTTATAGACTGTTGATTTACTTTGCCATATTTCCAAGAATATAAACTATCTTGCTCTTTATGAGTTTCTTGATTCAGTTTTTGTTGCTGTAGAATGCTTGGCATCAAAATGGGTCACCTGTAATCATAAACTTATGCCCCATGTACTTGGAGTGTCACTTTTTTTTAATTATCTGCTTACTATCCATTGTCAATTATTAATGTCCTTGATTGTTGCTTGTTATGGGAATACAAATCACATTAACATGTCAAAAGTTGAAACCACAATCAAATATTGTTCATTTTCATTTTCTATAAAACAGGATTTTTATAAAACAGGTAATTGTATTTTCTTTGTATATAATATCAGATTAATAAGAATATTTTGTAACAAAATATGTCTTGTACTCTTTTGTTAGAGGGAAACTCTATTGTCACTCTCAGTTGCTGTGATGAGGAGGTATATGGTTTCCAAGATAGTCCACACAGGTAGTTGGGGACTGCAATCTCACTCTTCAAAGCAATTTTCACACCCATGGGAGTGGATCTATGTTCCCCAAACCAGCTGGGCAGCATAATAACTACAACTGAATGGCTCTCAATACTAATTAATAAAATAATGCTCCATATGCTGTGAAGTGTTATAAATAATTAAAGCTCAAATGTGCCTTAGCAAATATAAACTGACCAATTTTTATATCGTTTGAATACATTATCCTGGCTTTTACAGTTCCTCATTACTTGCCTCACTAGACTGGCCCGTTTTCAATTAGTATGTATTATTCTGGTCCAGATATATTTTTAAAACTGACTTCCTTTGTTTTACTTGAGCAGTCACTAAAGTGATATTTATTACTTGCCTCCTTCTGTGATTAACCTAGAGAGAGTTTTAAAAGAGCAAACCATAGTGGGGAATTGCTAAGGAGAACTGCAATAAACCATTCACTTAGTTAAGTCCCTTCCTCCTTCCCCAAATCCAATTGGAGATTAGATCTTGATTATAAGAACACTGTAGGTAATGGCTTTTTATTTGCATTTTTACTAATGAAATTGTTTGTCATTAGGTTTTCATCTTTCAATTTAAAAATCTCTACAGTCCCTTCCCTAGAGACCATTAAGGACACCTTCAAAGCTTCCTGAGATTTTCTGGTTAAGATTTAGATGGAAGTAATCAATACATACATTATTAAAATAGTGGGCAGAAAGCCATTATTGCTTGGATGCTATTGACAAATGAAAAGGCTCGAATAAAGTAGTTTACTTGTTCATTTGTCAGGTCATATATTATGCATGTTCGATTTCCTCAGAAGTCACCGCAAAGTGAGGGAGAGGGTTAGAAATTCAATAAAATTATCCTGAAATCACATTGTAGTGTATACATTTATTTAGGCTAATTCTCTTATCAATATTGGCCTCCTTTTCTGGGTGCATTTGACTATATACGTTAGCTTGATGAGTTCGCTGTGTTTTCTTTCCTCTGGAAGTAGAAAGTATCTTTGAGTGCCATTTGTGAATGTCAAGATTTAAGTCAGCACAATGCTAAGAAAAATGAATTGTTTCCTAGCACCTCTGAAAAACAACAAAAGTTTGGGACAGAGTGATTCATTCTAACATTCGATGATCTGGCCTCTTAGAGTTTTTAACAACTTTGGTTCCCCTGCAAACTTCACTGTTTGTCAGTTTACTCTAAGATGTTTTCTTAGCTATGTTGGAGGAAATAGCCCTCTTTTTGATTTATTCTTCATCATTTTTTGGTATATGTTTGATATCCTTTGCAGTTGTATTTAGGGATGCTGAATAGAAAAGACTTAAAAATTATTTTTAGAACTGCATTTCTAGGCATTTGAGTCTTCTGAAAACTAAGTCTTCTAAAAACTAGCTATATCATCAGAACTTAAGAAAGGAGGCATCTAGAAATTGCTTTTCTTTAATGACTATAACAAGATGAAATGTGAATAATTTACAAACTGACTTCCCTACCAAAGTCTCCTTTCTTGCTTTGGCAAAATATTTGGATATCTCGATAAACTCGTAAAATAGTATTTATGTAATATTTTGCCTTTACAAAGCACTTTTACACTTATTCATTTAATCACAAATGAACCCTGTGTTCTTCCTTTCCCCCATAAATTTATTTTAGGAAAAATTATACCATAACTCAGACTTTCAGAATTTATTGATTCTTTCAGAAACTGTTCATTGAGCGCCTACTCTGTGCCAGAAGCTAAGGCTATAATAGTGACCCAAACAAGTCTCTACCCCATGGATGTCCAAACTTTGTGTGAGAGGCCAATATACAGTGAACCCACATATTAATATATAAAATCATGTCAGGTAGTAGTAAGTGCTGAGAAGAGTAAATAAATAAAGTATAGATAGAAAAAGACTAGAAAGTATTGCCCTATCTGAGGAGGTTATGTTTGGGAAAAGACCTGTGTAAGTGAGTGAGCCCAACAAAGACCTTGGGTAACGTGTATTCCAGGCGGAAGAAACAGCAAATTCAAAAGCCGATTGTAAGAGCAGGTTTGGAGTGTTCCAAGAATAGCAAGATGGGCAATGTATATCAAAGGAAATAAGAACAGTAGACAGTGGTAGGTTGTAGACAGAGGCAAAGGCCAGATAATGAATGGTCTTGTAGGGTGTAGTTTGGAGGTAGACTTACTGGAGGACTCTCAGCAGGAATGATGTGATCTGATGGATGTGTTCGTAAGTTGTCTCTAGCTGCAGTATTTTAGAGAATGGGGCTATAGTAGGAGCAAAATTGAAAGCAGAGAGAAAGAAGGGTATGAATTCATTTAGGAAGGAAACAATGAGTGGACAGAGTGGAAATGACAGATATGGTGAAAAACTATTTGATCCAAGATATATTTTGAAGGTAGAGCTGATAGAATTTAAGATTGATGGGATATGGAGTGTGAGAAAAAGCAAAGAGTCAAGGATGGCTCTGAGGTCTGTGGCTTGAACAAATAGGAAAATGATGGTGCCATTTATGGATATGAGAAAGACTTGGCAATGGCCATGTTTGAGGGTACGTGCTTGGAGTGAATCAAAGGTTCCATTTTTGGATTATGTTGATAGAGACAAATGGTATGATTCAGAAATTGTTCACACTTGACAATCTCACATTTTGGCTGAGTCTTTTGAGAATGGATATAAATTATCACAGAGTTTCCTAATAATCTATTCATTTATACTATCACTTTAGAAGGAATTTCCAAAATTTAAGGTTTAGGCTCAATGACCTAAGACCTAATTTTCTAAATGGTCTTGGGAACAGATTGAGTTTTCATCAGTGATTTCTCAAGGTCAGCTCAGAACTTAACAACATTATTGTCAGTAGGAAGTAACTTCCTCTGTGGTTGTTGGAAGCAGCCCAGCCTTAGGATTGAGAGTCAAACAGCTGTTCAAGATGCTATGTGAGCACTAAACTATTCCTCCATAGTATCACAGACCAGCAAGCAGGCTGAACTCTATTCTAGCCTGTGCCCTTGATCTCAGAAAAGACTTCCAGAGAAAGTAAATCTCAACAAGGAATTTGTTAAATGTATTTTCCTCCTAAACACTCAAAAGTGTTTTTTCATTGAATAAATTCGATTTTAAAAAATTAATTTCTGGCTTGAATATACACAGTATTCATTTACTTTTCAACTTTGCATCAAGTTATTAATTTTATTTTATTAATCTCATTTACAAATTAATACTGTTGTTTATATTGTTGACTGTCTGAAACGGTAAAGTGCCATGGCATCACAGCTCATAGCAACCTCAAACATTGTCTGAAACAATGACTAGATATATCTGATACTGCAATCCCTTGTCTGCATTTTGATTCAGAAGTAGAAAGAAAATAAGATGAAGCTGTTTTCATCTTATTTAAAGGTGATTATATAGTCAAACCTATCGAAGCAAAGAGTAGAAAGAGTAGCCAGAGACTGAGAATGGAGAGTTGTTGCTAAGTTTCAATTAGGAAAGATAGTAAGTTCCAGAGATCTGCTGTATATAACATAGTGCCTGTATTTAACAGTACTGATTTGTGCACTCAAAAATTTGTTAAGGAGATTAATTTCATAGTAAGTGTTCTTACCACACTGAAAAAAAGGTAATTATGACCTTTTCTTTGTAACCCAGGGGCCCATTTTTATAACTTCTCTAGTACTAGCTGTCTCACATATTAAGGGAAACCTCTGCATTGCTGTTTTTTGTTCTGTTGCCTCTTCCTTCAAATTTCTTTCTTCCATGAATCTCTGTGAATTTCCTTTAGATTCTTGGAGGCAGTTTTCTTGCTACCCTGCCATGAACACATTTCTGGGTCTTTGCCTTTTCCTAAGATCTTGGTTTTGAATTAATTAGGCATTGATTGTCTCTAAGTCAGCATTGAGTAGATTATTTCTTATATGTTTCAGACTCAATACATAGGGTAACCATTTAAATAAAGGAAGTCATTATGGTGACAGAATGTATTTAGAACTTATCAGACATAATAAATAGGAGACACCTATCTAGGTGATGGGCACACTTATAACTTTGACTCAAATTGTACAAAATCAACTTATATAAATAAATAGGAATACCCCATAATATTCTGAAATTTTAATAAAATAGACATAGAAAGGAGAAATAATATGGGAACTAGAATGATAATATAGGATGACAAAACAATTAAATACAGATCAAATTACAAAAGGCTGGGCGCAGTGGCTCATGCCTGTAATCCTAGCACTCTGGGAGGCTGAGTAGGTTGCCTGAGCTCACAGGTTCGAGACCAGCCTGAACAAGAGTGAGGCCCCATCTCTAAAAATAGCTGGGCATTGTGGCGGGCGCCTATAGTCCCAGCTACTTGGGAGTTTGAGGTTGCTATGAGCTGTGATGCCATGGCACTTTACTGAGGACAAGAAAGTAAGACTCTGTCTAAATAAAAAACAAACAAACAAATACTGATCAAATTACAGATATGTCCGGGTTAAGGTCCTTGTTCTATGCCTGCTCAGTAACCATTTGTTGAATGAATGGAACGATTACATTACTCTAAATTTCAGGATCTGTCTGGTGCTCTCCCGTCTCCTAGCTAATGATGCAGGTTAGAGAAAAATCCCCAAGCAATAGTCCAAACCATGGATCTTCTGAGTGTTTGTACAGGAACATCTCCTTTAAGAAATCAGTAGGTTGAAGAAGACTGATGTAATAGGGCAACCTGCTGAAGAAACTCCATCCACTAGCTCAATGGTGACACTCAGCTTCAGATCTGAAACATAAGAGTAGGCTCAGTATAAGATCTCTCTATTTTTCCCAATCAGCAGCAGCATTTTTGTCTCTAGTGATTCGTGAGACCAGCTTTCACCTGCAAGTCTGTTTTGCATCTAAATCAACCTGGCCTATATACAACTGACTGGTTTTCTAACTGGGTACTCAGTATTTTATTCAACAGTATTTATCGAGGGTCTACTATGTGCCAAGCTTTAGTTACAATTTGTATTGTTAGTAATGATGCTTGACAGACAGTTTCAAACTGCCACCATAGACTAGGCCTATGGCAAATGAATGATCTAAATATGTTAATTACAGAATATTAGAACTGGATGTTATAGCTTAGATAAGGCGCTTAGCAAATCTTACATGAACATTTTACACATGAACAAGCAAAGGTGGAGGGAAATTTTATGACCTTTTCTAGATCACTGTGGCTGGGTTTCTGGCCCAGCCCAGACGTGAGCCCTCAGGCTTCTGCCACTCATGATAGTACTCTTTTCGCCATTTCAGTCTGCCTCTCAGGATAGTTCTGGAAAGTTCTACCTACAAATAGGGAAATAATGTGTAGTTGTTCTATTATATTATGTTCTGAACGACTTTGCCACATCAATGGGAATATAGGTAAAATTCAGCTCCAGGCATATGGTGCATAATCAAAAGAAATCTGTGTTTTGAAAAACAAGGGCTTTTCTTACATCCTCAGTAATAAGATCCTGCATCTCCTGTCTAGGTGAAATCAAGATAGCTTTTCTCCCTATAATGTGAGCACCTGTGGTCCCTCTCTTCTCTGAGATATACCCAGCAAATCAATATCTCACTTTTCATCCCTTCAATACATATCTCCGAGCTCCTTCCATTTATGGCATTATTGGGCATGTTTGATAATATTTAAGCAGAAAGCAAGATAGGCAGAAAAAAATCATCAATGACTTGATTCTTCTCTGTTTCTTTCAGGTGTTTTTTGAGGTTTCTAACTTGCTTTATGGCCATTAGGATTTTCCATTTATGTGACTTCCAAATTACTATTAACATAATTCTGGGAACCTTTATTTCATGCTGTCACTCACTTTCAGCCTGGCTTTAGAATGTCAAGAGCTGAATTGTAAGTGTCTAGTTAACTCGTGCCCTTAAGTAAACCTTAACTTATTTGAACCTTAATTTGCTTTGGTGAAATGTAACATAAAAGCACACACCATAAATATACGTATTCAAACAAACTAAGGACAAAAGTTCAAGTCCCTGCATCTTCCCTACCTCTTACCTCAAAGGTTCAAAATGAATATTGGGGGGGGGGTATTTCTTTTTTTTTATTATTAAGTCATATACACATAGATCATGAATACATGCATGCATATGTGGGGTACAATGTGTTTTTTTTATACAATTTGACATGTTTACATCAAACTAATTAATATAGCTTTTGCCTCATTTACTTGATTATTGTATTAAGACATTTATGTTCTA
>CAUYON010192480.1:0-12909 GCA_963573935.1 Arctocebus calabarensis
TTTTTTTTTTGAGACAGAGCCTCAAGCTATCACCCTGGATAGAGTACTGTGGCATCACAGCTCACAGCAACCTCCAATTCCTGGGCTCAAGCGAGTCTCTTGCCTCCGCCTCCCAAGTAGCTGGGACTACAGGCGTCCACCACAACGCCCCGCCATTTTTTTTTTTTTTTGGTTGCAGCCACCATTGTTGTTTGGCGGGCCCGGGGGCTGGATTCAAACCCTCCAGCTCAGGTGTACGTGGCTGGCGCCTTAGCCCGTTGAGCCACAGGCGCCGAGCCTTTTTTTTTTTTTTTTTTTTGCCGGGGTTGGGTTTGAACTCACCACCTCCGGCATATGGGGCCGGAGTCCTACTCCTTTGAGTCACAGTCACTGCCCTGACCAAGATTATATTTTTGGAGAAATCGGGCCTGTTTGGTGCTTGCACCCAGAAGAGGGCTGGAATGACAGTGGGAGCTCAAGAAATGCTATTTAGGATGGCACCTGAGGCTCAAAGGAGTAAGGCACCAGCCCCATATGCTGGAGGTGGCAGGTTCAAGCCCAGCCACAGCCAAACACTGCAAAAAAAATAAAAAAAAGAAATGCTATATATTTGTTTTGGTTTTGGTTTCTTTGAGACAGAATCTCAAAGAGAATCTCTGCCCTGGCTAGAGTGCAGAGGCATCCTTATAGCTCACTGCAACTTCAGACTCCTAGGTTCAAGCAATCCTCTTACCTCATCCTCCCAAGTAGCTGAGACTATAGGTGCGGGCCACCACTCTCAGCTGATTTTTTCCTATTTTTTGTAGAGATGGAGTCTCACTGTATTTCTCAGTCTAGTCTCCAACTTCTGGCCTCAAGCAGTCCTCCCACGTCAGCTTCCAAAGCTCTAGAAGCCATCGTGCTTGGCCCGAAATGCTATTTGGATGTCAGAAATCACCATTGTGGTTTGGAGTAGGAAAACATTTGAGTTCCAGAGCTCTAGGCTCTGGGGTAATGTTCTTGTCTTTATGAGCGGCTGGGTAAGGACCCCTCATTCATATCATCTAGCTTGAGACATCTACCTTTGTGCAAGACTAACCCTTTCCCAGAAAAAACAAAGCTAGGCTTCCCAAACTTACCCTTCTCTCCATTTTCTCCACCTGCTCAGATGTCCAATCTCTCCTACCAGCTAAAGCAAACCTGCCACCCTAAATCTCAGCCACTGAACCATATAAGGACTTACCAAATGGAAGATTTCTTGCTGTGTTCACATGTGAAAAACTCCCCTGTCCTAAGGCCTCGTACTCAGAGGCTTTTTCTAGAGCCAAGAGAGAAAAATTGGGACAGGAAAGAGGAGACCTTCCTTATTAAAGTTGTAGCTCCCTCCCTAGCCTGCCATCAAGCCAAGATTTTCCTTCCTCAGAACATTTGCACATTCTGCTCCTTCCACTTGTAAGGCCCAGGCACTTCCCCAGGCTATATGCTATTTATCCTTCAAGTTGCAGCTTAAATATCTGTGAAATCTTCACTGACCCTCACTCCATCTCCTACTCTCCCAGTCCCCTCTTTATCTGTTTTCATAGCATTACAAACCTCTTGGTTACATAATTTCCCACAGAATCATCTGTGTAATCATTGGATTTTTGTGCGTCACCTTCCCACAAAAAGGTCCCGTGCATTTCTGTATCCCTGCCCCCTTAGTGTAATCCTGACACAGGTGCTCACTTGATGAGTGACTGAAGGAAGCTCAGTTCCAGCTTTGGTGACATCCCATTTTGATGAGAGAAACAAGGCAGTTATAGCTTAAAACAGACCTAAGAATTCTAAGCAACTAAAACCCTTTGGACAAACTCTATGATCCCATCTTATTTGGACCTGAAATGCTAATTCCCAGCTCCACCCCACACCCCTTGGCTTTTGGCTATCACCAGGTAAGTGAACCATCACTCCTTGGAATGACATTTGGGGCCCTTCCTAGTGTGGTTCCAAATGATCATCCAGAGTTTACTGTTGCCTTCTTCTGCCTCCATCCGCTATTCCCACCCCAATTCCATGCTCCAGCCACACTAAGCTGAAGGGAGTTTTTATAAATTGCATCCCATGCTGTTTTTTGAGTCTGTCTTTAGTACAGCGATGCCATAAGACATAGCTACAGTGGAAGCAAAAGACAGGAAAGAGTTTTCTCACCTACATTTACAAAGTACAGAAGTGCAGGATCGGGGTGAGGATCTGGTGAAACAACAGATGCTCTGCCACCTGAGAAAGGCTGTATGGGCATGCATTTTTAAACCCCGAGGATGAGTAAGACCATTGCTCTCTTCAAGAAGCTCACAATCCTGAAGTTGTGGAAGATATATGGTGGCTCCTAGTACTTTAGGAGGTGAAGGTAGGAGGAATGCTTAAAGCCAGCAGCAGTTCAAGACCAGCGTGGACAACATACCAGGACCCTACCTCTACAAAATATAAGAAAAAATTAGCCAGACTTGGTGATCCATGGCTATAGTCCTGGCTAAGTAGGGAGGCCGAGGCAGGAGGATCCCTTGAGCCCAAGAGTTTGAGGCTGCAGTGAGATATGATTATGTGCCACTGCATTCTGGGTGACAGAGAATGACCCCTGTTCTATTTTTTTTTTTTTTTGAGACAAAGTCTTACTTTGTTTCCCTGGGTAGAGTGCCATGGCATCATAGCTCATAGCAACCTCAAACTCTTAAGCTCAAGTGATCCTCCAGCCTCAGCCTCCTGAGTAGCTTGGACTACAGCTGCCCGCCACAATGCCCGGCTAGTTCTTCCATTTTTGGTAGAGATATGGTCTTGCTCTTGCTCAGGCTGGTCTCAAACTCCTGAGCTCAAGTGATCCTCCCATAGTGCTAGGATTACAGGTATAAGCCACTGCTCCTGGCCAACTCTGTCTCCTAAAAAAAAAAAATGTTTAGTGACCAAGTGCATAAGTGAAATAATTGCTAAGAAAACATACATGCCACCAGAGATGTTGGCACGGATGTGGAGAAAAGGGAACACTTCTACATTGCTGGTGGGAATGCAAACAAATATGCTCCTTTTGGAAAGATGTTTGGAGAATACTTAGAGATCTAAAAATAGACCTGCCATTTGATCCTATAATTCCTCTACTGGGTATATATCCAGAAGATCAAAAATCACATTATAACAAAGATATTTGTACCAGAATGTTTATTGCAGCCCAATTCATAATTGCTAAGTCATGGAAGAAGCCCAAGTGCCCATCGACCCATGAATGGATTAATAAATCGTGGTATATGTACACCATGGAATATTATGCAGCCTTAAAGAAAGATGGAGACTTTACCTCTTTCGTGTTTACATGGATGGAGCTGGAACATATTCTTCTTAGCAAAGTATCTCAAGAATGGAAGAAAAAGTATCCAATGTACTCAGCACTACTATGAAACTAATTTATAGCTTTCATATGAAGGCTATAACCCAATTATAGCATAAGAATATGCAGAAAGGGGTAAGGGAGGGGAGCGGGGAGAATGGGTGGAGGGAAGGTAATTGGTGGGATCACACCTACGGTGCATCTTAGAAGGGTACAGGTGAAACTTACTGAATGCAGAATATAAATATCTGAACACAATAACTAAGAAAATGCTGTGAAGGCTATGTTAACCAGTTCGATGAGAATATGGCAAATTGTATATAAAACCAGCACATTGCACCCCGTGATTACATTAATGTGCACAGCTATGATTTAATAAAAAAAGAAAGAAAGAAAAAGTAGAGCAGCCTAATTTTCCAGCTTTACTTCTTACCAAAGTATCTGTGTCATCACCAGCGTCCTATTCAGGTAAAACTCACCAGAATGAAGAACAAAAGGAATACAGTGGATGAAAACTCTGAACAGGGCCGGGCATGGTGGCTCATACCTGTAATCTTAGCACTCTGGGAGGCCGAGCTGAATGGATTACTTGAGCTCACGAGTTCGAGACCAGCCTGAGCAAAAAGTGAGACCCCCCCTCCAATCTCTACTAAAAGTAGAAAAACTGAGGCAAAAGGATAGCTTGAGCCCAAGAATTGGAGGTTGCTGTGAGTTATGACGCCATTGCACTCTACCCAGGCAACAGCTTGAGACTCTGTCTCAAAAAAAAAAAACCGAAAGAAAAAGAAAGGAAAGAAAGAAAACTCTGAACAGGATAGAGGGAGAGAGAGAAAAGACCAGAGAGGCTGGGCGCAGTTTCTCACGCCTATAATCCTAGCACTCTTGGGGGCCGAGGCGTGTGGATCACCTGAGCTCAGGAGTTCAAGACCAGCGTGAGTAAGAGCGAGACCCCCATCTCTACTAAGAACAGAAAATCAGGTGGGTGTTGTTGCAGGTGCCTGTAGTCCCGGCTACTCGGGAGGCTGAGGCAAAGGGATTGCTTGGGTTCAAGAGTTTGAGGTTGCTGTGAGGTAGGACGCCACAGTACTCTATTTAGGGCATAGAGTAAAACTCTGTCAGAAAGAAAGAAATGAAGAGAGAGAGGGGAGGAGAGAGGAGGGGAGGGAGACAAGAGACTGGGAAAATTAATGAGAGTACTGAAAAGCAGGGACTCATGGTATGAGGAGCCAAAGACACCGTATAGCCACTGCTGAGGGGTCAAATTACTTCTTTCATATCAGGACAGCAATTCACTGACAGAAAACAGGAAATATTTCAGCCAGATATACTTTACTGGGCAAAATAATGCCTAGCTAACTTCCCTCTCAATGACCTTTGATGGTAATTTGAGGAATACAAAGGAAAAATTCCTGACAGCAATGACAGCACCCTCTGATACCATTCCTCCCTTGGCTAACATTAATCATGAGCTGCTGTCCACGAAGGCATTTTTATGTACCAGAGAAAGAAAGCATATGCCACCTTATCTTCGTGCCTTACTAAACAGTGGTTCCAGGATTCATTTGCATGGATTACAGACTGTGTCTGGAGCCCTGAACCTGATTATGATGTTGAAAAGATTGTAAAGAGGTGTAATACATAACAAATCAGGGACAAAGAGGAAAAGAGACAAATTGAGAGTGAGGTCGAAGTGGGGCTGATGGTGCCTATTTTCCAACTCCCCATGCTTCATTAATAGCTACAAATTATCAGCCAGATATACATGGACACCCTTAGTGGCCAGAAGAGTCATTTCATCCTATTCTTTATGGCTTTGCTGAGTTCCCAGAAGATCTAGTTGAAGGATGGACCAACCTAGTAGAGCGGGTGCTCACAGTTCAGTTCCCCCTTTGTCAAATCATCCCAGAAGGAAGGTTGTTGGTGAATGGGCACAGCTGTGTCACACAGCCCCTGTGTTCTCTGGGCTTGTGTGTCTCAGAACCCTGGCTTTGGTAATGGGAGAAGGGCCTATATTGGACCAGCTCCAAGTCCTGGTAGAAACTAAATCTTATATAAAAAGAGTGAAGAGTGGGTGCACACAGCATCACAAGTAAATCTTTGAATATCGAGTCATTGTTAACTCAGCAAAATAGATTCTGGGCATTGAACATGAAGCTACATGTTGAAAGGCAAATATAACTTTTTTGTCTGGGTCTCGCCAACTGTGATAGGCTAAGTAATGGCCCCCGCTCCCGGAAAGATGCCCATGACCTAATACCAGGAACCTACAAGCAAATGACCTTATGCAGCGAAAGAAATTTTGTTGGTATTATTAAATAAAGGCTCTTGACATGGGGAGCTTATCCCAAATTATCTGGATGAGCCCCCTGTATTCACAAGGGGCCTTGTAAAAGGGACATGAGACTCCTCAGAGTCAGGGAGGAGGTATGATGACAGAAGTGGAGGGGCAGAGACAGAAATGGGTACTGTTGCTGCTGCCTTTGAAGACCGAGGAAAGAGCCAGGTGACCTCCAGAAGCTGGAAAAGGCAAGGAAATGGATGCTCTCTTAGAGTACCCAGAGGGAACATGGCTCTGAAAACATATTTTGGACTTGTGGCCTCCAAAACTGAACAAAGACCAATTTGTGTTGCTTTAAACCACTGAGCTTGTGGCAATTTGCTACAGCAGCAACTGGAAATTAATATGCCAACAGCCTATGCAGATGAGATGAGATCAATTTACTCCCGGCTCCCAAATTACAATGACTTCAATCCCATCTCACTTGCCAGTGGAAGTCCAGACTTTGTTGTGACTCTTCCTTCTATGAATTTGCCTTGGGGTACCCAAGGGGCAGGAGGGAAATACAAGGGTACAGCCTACAGTAATAAGAAAATAATGGGTAATAAAAAGAAAAGAATAATGAATAATAATAAAACTATGCATTGAAGAAATTATTATCAAGTTAGGTTGGGCCTGAGGATTCTCCCGCCTGTGCTTTACTGGGGGAGAACTCGCAGGAGAAGAGGAAGTGGGGAAGCAGGACAGGGCAGGGGAAGGGGCGGAGGCTCTCCTGGGGAGTGGGCTGATCTCGAGGAGAATTCTGAAGTATAAATTGAACCAGAGGATACTGCCATTCTGAAGGCAAGGGGGGTGTCAGCATTTTGTACCTCTGTGCCAGTCATGGCCAAAGCCACTCAGGGTATGGGGTAACACACCCCCATTCTTGCAGGGGCAAATCCCCAGAGAAAGAGGCAGCTGAGAGCTATTGACAGGCAACACTCATAGCAGCTGAGGGACCTGTGCGTGGGCCCTTAAAGAGATCCAGGTGGACACCAAGAGCACTCATTACATTGACCTAAAACAGCTAGTCCCTAAAGAGTGTCTCTGCCCATCCTCCCAGCTTCTCCATTGCTTGAAAGAGCTTACCTTCCTCATTTTCTCCCTTCCTTCCCCTGCACCAATAAAAGCATCTTTAAGCTTTCTTTTCCCAGAGACAGTTCTTTCTCCCTTAAAGATATCACCCAGTCTTTATTTCAATTCCAGGATTTTCCCAGATGATTGACAACCCCAGTTCCCCAATCTTGCTTCTAGGAGTCCAAGAAGACATAGGAACACAACAGCCCAACATTAATACATTTCTCCAAGTCTGACACATAAATTTGAGTAACGTGCGTGTATGGCACCAGCAAGCCAGTCTACACTGAACTGACATGATTAGCTGGGTTCGATTCCCTTTCGAAGACTTTCACTCCTCCCTGAGGAATTGATGACTTCAATCCTGCCATCCACAAACACCTCCATGACAATAAGTAATAATATGCAGGCACTGAAATCTACACACCCTTCTCAGGGAAGAAACATCACTGAAAAATGGTATTCATACTGTAGGGAGCAACCAATTAATGGTCTTGAGAAAAAAATGAAAGAAAAGAATAGAAAATATCCGAGTTCATTTCAGATAATAAATGTACGTATTATTTCATGGAGCAAGTTTTGTTTCAGTTATATCTATTCATATCTGTATATCCAAACATTTGTTTGTTTAGGGCCATGATGTCTTACTATATAGATAGCAGTCAAAAAAACTTGGGAAGAACATAACCTCTTTCATTTACATCTGAAACAGCTTGCTTTCTTGATGTCATTGGAGGTTCATAAATCTCCATTTACTACTGTGGTTCTTTGATTCATGCCTATGAAGAGGAAAGACCTGTTGAGTATTTGTTTTCTCCAAAATGAAGGAAATTTCAACCCCATTCCATCGCTCAAAGGTGAATTCAACTCTACTTCTTGACAAAGTCTGCTAAAAACTGAAATTATAACATTATGAATTGAAATGGGTGGAATGGTGCCCCCTAAAAAAGGTATGCTGCAGTCCTAACCCCTAATACCTGTGACCGTGACCCTATTTGGAAATACGGTCTTTACAGATGTAATCAAGTTAAAATGAGGCCATGCTATATTAAGGTGAGCTCTGATCCAAGGACTGAGGTCCTTATAGGAAAAAGAAAGTCTGGACACCCATGGAGAACACCCCATGACCACAGAGGCAGATGTGGCTGATGTGTCTACAAGGCAAAGAAGGTCAAGGACTGCCAGCAACTATCAGAAGTTGGGAAATGTGGCAAGGAAAGATTCTTCCCTAGAGACCTAAGAGAGCATGAACCTATGGACACCTTGAATTTGGACTTCTACCCTATAGAAGTGTTAGGGAATACATTTCTGTTGCTTTAAACCACCTAATTTGTGGTAATCGGTTACTGTAGACCTAGAAAACTAATGCATGAGTTTTTCTGCTTCTACCCTCAGCATAGACTTTTCAAAGATCTTGGGAAATGTTTAAATGTACTTAATTCAATAGTCATAAAAGTTTCTGAAAAGAGGCTCGGCACCTGTAGGTCAAGCAGCTAATGCACCAGCCACATACACCAGAGCTGACAGGTTCGAATTCAGCCCGAGCCAGCCAAACAATCACAACTGCAACCAAAAAACGGCCGGGCATTGTGGCGGGTGCCTGTAGCCCCAGCTACTTGGGAGGCTGAGGCAAGAAAATGGCTCAAGCCCAGGAGTTGGAGGTTGCTGTGAGCAGTGATGCTACAGCACTCTACCCAGGGTGACAGCTTGAGGCCCTATCTCAAAAAAAAAGGGGGGGGGTGGCGCCTGTGGCTCAGCAAATAGGGTGCCGACCCCATATACCAGGGGTGGCGGGTTCAAACCCAGCCCCGGCCAAACTGCAAAACAAAAAAATAGCCAGCCGGGCGTTGTGGCAGGCACCTGTAGTCCCAGCCACTCGGGAGGCTGAGGCAAGAGAATCGCCTAAGCCCAGGAGCTGGAGGTGAGCTGTGTGATGCCACAGCACTCTACCAAAGGTGATAAAGTGAGACTCTGTCTCTACAAAAAAAAAAAATCTGAAAAGATAATCAAGAAACCGACAACATTGGTTGCCTTTCGGAAAGGGAACTGGGTACCTGCAGGATAAGGGAGAGAGACTCCTTGCTATAACACTTTTTTTGAATTTTAAACCATGTAATGTATTATCTAGTTTTTTAATACATAAAATTTAAATTAAGAAAATCTTAGGTTCAAGCTTAACCTATCCTCTTCTCCCAAGGGATCAGTGCTGACGAATGCCCATCCCATTTTTTTAAACAATGAGGTAAAGTTATAAGAAGATAGATGACCCTCTTTTACAGATGGCCCTTGGTTCATAGCAACCTCCCTTTGGCACCAAAAACCAGAAAAGACTAAATGTCCGGTCTTATCCAGAAAATCTTTAATCATCTGCTTCCTTCCTTCAAGCTATTTGCTTGAAGATAAAAAATGCTCATCAGGGAAAAAATGCTGAAAGCTGAGATAATGTTCCTATCCATGATATTCCTTAATTATTGACTCAAATGAAGATCCATTGTCACATTCCCTCATTAAAAGACATATTTCATGAGCAGATTACTTCGCATGGATGATTTAAGAAGAACAAACTCAGACAGTTTGAGACTGAATCCAAAAAGTATGCATAGTTAATTACATAATTTGAAGTGTTGGACAAAATGGGCTCAAGGGTTTTTCCACATCAAATCCTCCGGTGGAGAGGGACACAGTGTAATGCAGGCCCTTCAGTAAAACACTCCCTCGAGACAACTCTTCACAATATTGGTAATCAATGCATATTGCATGAATTGAATTAAATGAAAAGCATCAAATGAAGAGCTACAAGAGACCTTGGAAGTATCAAGTATGCTTCCCCTGTAATGCTCTAAAAAACGGGTGCCAGGCTATCCAGGTTGGAATGCTGACTTCACTTTAGCCATGCTTTTTTCATGCCTGTTTCCTCACCTGAAAAAATAGTGATAATCATGATAATATTCTGCCTTTTAGATTGCTGAAGTTAAACCAGGTGAAGAATATGTAGCAGATGCAATTGATGCCCTGCCCAGATCCCACTTACCCAGCCAGGGCACTGATGCCCCAGCTGTCCTCCTCTGCAGAATTGTCCTGGGCTGATGGCAGCCATCTCCTACAGGAAGTTACCCTATCCCATGGCCCACAGCCAATGACTGACTGATATGGAGGGTATAAACTCTTTTGTACCATCCCTCCACTCAAGGCATGGTTTATATTCCAGAGCCTCTCTCTAAATAAGTAAAACCATTTCCTCACTCAGCTTCCCAGCCCATCCTGTCCTGCTCCATCCCTCATGGGTTCTTCCTGCCTACAGCCTTCTAAGGAACCCAAACAAAGAGAATAGCTCTTTTTTTTTTTTTTTTTTTTTTTTTTTTAGACAGAGCCACAAGCTGTCACCCTGGGTAGAGTGCTATCACATCACAGCTCACAGCAACCTCCAATTCCTGGGCTCAAGCGAGTCTCTTGCCTCCGCCTCCCAAGTAGCTGGGACTACAGGCGCCCGCCACAACGCCCCGCCATTTTTTTTTTTTTTTGGTTGCAGCCATCATTGTTGTTTGGCAGGCCCGGGCTGGATTTGAACCCACCAGCTCAAGTGTACATGGCTGGTGCCTTAGCCCATTGAGCCACAGGCGCCGAGCCTGATTGTATCTTCTGAAGTCAGTGATTCTTCCGCAGACAGATCAAAAACCTTCAAGGTTTTCTGGAACCATGCTACAAGACGTTGTAGAGAAGCATTTGTTTTGCTTCTGACATTGGTGAACTCCTGTTTTTTATCACTTTTCCAGTCATAAAATTTCCTAAGTATTTCTTCAGAGTTTGTTCCTTCTTTTGCTTGTCCATACACTGCTTCTAAAGAAGCTGACGAATCCACATTTTGACAAGTTTGAATCTTCTCTTGAGCCAGATTGTATTCTGCCCACATTTTCTCTAATTCATTCAAACAAGCTGGGGTAGTAAAGCAGCCCTCATCCAACACTTGTAGAGCATCTGAAAGGTCATTTCCAAAACGAACATTGATGCTGACATGCCTGATTTCGTTCGGTATTTCCACCTTAGCTGCCAGATTTTTCATTCTGGTACCTGCAGGAATCTTCAGGGTCCTTTCTAAATGTTTAGCCAAATTCTTGGCAGCTGCTTTCTCTTGCTGCAGCTCCTGAGCAGACTGTTCTACTTTCACTTCTAATGCCTTAGAACTTTCAAAAAGAGCATCCTTCTCTGTTTTAAGCTTTTCGTTTTCTTCAATCAGTTTCTGGTCCTGCTTAATTTTTGCCAGGCTGACATTAGACCCTAAATTGAAGTCACCAACAGCCAAACTTTCCTTCGGAAATGTCACATGATTTCCGGAATCATTTTCATTCCTGAAGTCAGCAGCCCCACTTAAGTGCCCTTTTTGTCTGCTGAAGGTTGACTAATTTGACCTATGTCCCCACAGGGGAATGGGGCTTTTGAGATTCCTGGGAGCAAACTGACCAGGATCTGATTTTTTTTCCTCACAGGTATTAGTGCTGGCAGTGAGTTTGCATTTTTCTGCAAATCCTTTCTTAGCCACCTCTTCCCCTACATCCACACTGCCATACTCAGCCTGAGCAATAACTGTTTCACCTTGGTAGGTTGCTTTAATTCTCATTTTTACTTCCTTTTCAAAAATCAAGCTCCCCCAAAAGGTTCTTCCCTTCTTTGTGTCAAGATTACCAAAAACTGAGTTGGCAAGAGGACAAACTTCAGATAGCGAACAACCAATCTTCATGATATCCTTATTTCTATTGATATTCTGGGCCCAAAATGTTACTGCATCTTCTGCGTGAGTTCCAACCACATCTTCAAGGCGCGCGTGCTTCGCCGGCAGGGGCCCCACACTGCGTCTGCGCACACAGCGTGGCTCCATCCAGATTTGCGTATGTTTAACCAGCCTTGCGTCCCTGGGATGAATCCTACTTGATGTGTGACATTTTTGACGATGTGCTATAATCGATTTGCTAGGATTTTATTGAAGAGTTTTGCATCTGTATTCATGATACATGAATATAGATCTCCTTTTTGGTTGGGTCTTTTCCTGGTTTTGGTATCAGGGTGATGTTTGCTTCCTAGAATGTGTTGGGGGAAGATTCCTTCTTCCTCAATTTTTTAGAATAATTCTGCATTATAGGTATAAATTCTAGTAGTTTTTAATAGACTCTTTGCAATTTTCTATCTAGACAACCATATTGTCTACTAATAGAAATAGTTTTGTTTTTTCCTTCCCAATCTGTATGCATTTTATTTTTCTTTCATGCTCTTTTTCATGGATTAGGATGCCAAGTATATTGTTGAGTTGGAGTGGTATGCCTGGTTTTAACTTAATGTTTAATTTATTAGAGCTTTTTATTTACACAAAATAATGCATGCTGTAAGAAAATTTTAGTACAAACATTCATAAAGTCAATAAATTAAAATTATACATATGAGAATATGCATTTGTATGCATGTGAGAACATACATATTTGAGAATACATATTGCTTGAGCCCCAGAATTTGAGGTTGCTGTGAGCTTTGAGGAAATCATAAACCAATATGTGGAGATTATACATTGCTTTGGCTTTATGGTTGAGGGTTATCACTATGCTTTAGGGTTCTTTGGAAGGAACAGAACTTATATGGGTAACTTATATGGAAAAATAATTTATTGGAAAATATTTTAGAAGATTATCTCTGTAGAGGACACAAAAGAAGACCCATTGATGTACTAATGAGTATTTCTTCCCTAGGGAAGAAGTGAAGCAATGATCGAGGAACAAGATATGATTTTTTTTCTTTCTTTCTTTCTTTCTTTCTTTTTTTGAGGCAGACTCTCATTTAGTTACCCTGGGTAGAGTGCCATGGCATCATAGCTCACAGCTTCCTCAAAGCTCACAGTAACCTCAAATTCTGGATCTCAAGCAATCCTCTTGCTTCAGCCTCTCAAGTTAGCTGACACCACCCACAACACCTGCCTCTCACTCTTGCTCTGGCTGGTCTCACAAGGTAAGATTTTTGTTTGTTTTTTTGTTCATTTATTTATTATTTATCCATTCAAGTGATACTATAATTTTTATTTAAATAAAGGTTGTCTACATAAATGCAATCATGGGGTACAATGTACTTGCTTGTTTTATATACAATTTGAAATATTTTTATCGAACTGGTTGACATAGCATTCATTGCATTTTCTTAGTTATTGTGTACAGACATTTATGTT
>CAUYON010192483.1:0-19999 GCA_963573935.1 Arctocebus calabarensis
AGGCTGATGTTTGCACTTCATGTAATGAGCCACTGGGAGCCTCTAGATTCTCATTTATAGTCTACACTCACCTCTCCTATGCACACAATTTAAGTTCTTTATGAATGATAATGCCAAAATATGATCAACAACAGAGCTAGGAAGATGACACTGCAGCTATCTTTGTCCCTCAACCATAGTTTGACTAATCTACCTCTTATGGTCTGGGAAGGTGAGCAAGCCCCCAGGCTCTGCTTTGGTCCTGAATGAGATGACTGATGGACATAGTTATCTTTTTCTTCTGCACAAAACAAAAATCAAGGGGCAGGCAGCAGAGAGCCCTGCTATGGCCTGAATATTTATGCCTCCCCAAAATTCGAGTGCTGTAATTCACACTCTCAAGTTGATGGTATTTGAAGATGAGGACTTTGGGAGGTGACTAGGTCATGAAGGGAGCCCTCATGAGTGGGATTAGGGCTCTTTCATGTAAGAGAAATTAGAAGAGAGTCCTTTCCCCTTACACCATGTGAGGTTAGAGAGAGAAGATGGCTGTCTGAGGAAGTGGGCCCTCACTAGTCACAGAATCTCCCAGCAAAGTGATATTGGACTTCCCAGCCTTCAGAACTGTGGGAAATGAGTTTCTGTGGTTTAGAAGTCACCCAGAATATGATGTGTAATAAAGGCCCCAGCTGACTAACACAAGCCTGACATGGACAAGGAGAATGAGTGTGGTCCACTCCAGGGAAATGCCAGGCCAGCCATAGGTGAGGCTGCCCCTGCCTGAGTTGGTTTATCTTGGAGAACTTGCCAGTTTAGGTGATCCTTTCCTCTGAATAAGTTTTTGGGGAGGTGGCAGGTTAAACATTCTTGATGTTCAAAGGGCTCCAAGTTTATACAGCCTTTGCCACTCAGCATGCTAGGAAATAGAGAAAGTTCCTCCTGGTGCATCACTGACATACTAGGTACCCTAAGTGGTGTTCTGGGACCTCTATTAGACCCACAGAGAGGGAGGCCAGAACGGAAAAACACAGAACAGAGGTCCTGAGGCAAGCAAGCTCTGAGGAGAGATAGACCAAAAAGTTGAAGTTGGCTGGGTACAGTGGCTCATGACTCCAATCCTAGCACTCTGGGAGGCTGGGGAAGGAGAATCACTTGAAGTCAGGAGTTCAAGACCAGCCTGAGCAAGAGCAAGACCCTGTCTCTACTAAAAATAGAAAAAAATCAGCTGGATTTGGTGGTGTGCACTTATAGTCCCAGCTACTCAGAAGGCTAAGGAAAAGCATTGTTTCAGCCCAAGGGTTTGAGGTTGCAGTGAGCTACAATGACACCACTTCACTTTGGCCTCGGCAACAGAACAAGAACCTCTCTCTAACAAACAAACAAATAGTTGGGAGTGAGGGTGGGAGAAACAATATGATTCAAAAACAGCACACATGTGTGCCCATGTGTGCACACACACAAAGATGTTCTGGAACCAAAATGCATGATTTGTAAAACTAAAAAATTAAGTGGATGAATGGAAGATGAACATGGGTTTCATGGAGATCAAATTAGAGATAATAACAAAATATAAGAAATAACTCCAAATGGAGCAAAAATATAAGGAAAATCATGAGGAAAAATGTAAGTGCCATGGAAGACAGATCCAGGAGATCTAACATATAAATAACATGCATTTTAGAAAAGAAAATGAAATAGAAGAGGAGAGTCAATAATTAAACATATTTCTTTAACCAAAACAGAAAAGTTTGAGCTGGGTGGTTAAGAGTTCACAGAATTCCAGGAAAGATTAAGAGAGGAAAAAGACATGCTCTTAAGCATACTCTGATAAAACTGCTGAAGATCCAGGGTTATGGGAGAATCTTAGACTTTCCAGATAAAATAAGAGCCACATACAAAAAAAAAAAAAAGTCAAACTGACCTCAGGAGTCTCACCTGCAACCGTGGCAGCTAGAAGAGGGTGTGATGATGGAAATGACTGTGGCCAGGTGCGGAGGCTCATACCTGTAATCCTAGCACTCTAGGAGGCCAAGGCGGGTGGATTGCCTGAGCTCACAGGTTTGAGATCAGCCTGAGTCAGAGCAAGACCCCCATCTCTAAAAATAGCTGGGCATGGTGGCGGGCACCTGTAGTCCCAGCTACTTGGGAAGCCGAGGCAAGAGAATCACTTGAGCCCAAGAGTTTGAGGTGGCTATGAGCTATGACGCCATGATGTTCTACCAAGCGCAACAAAGTGAGACTCTATCTCCAAAAAAAAAAAGAAAAGAAAGAAAGGAAAGGGAAAGGGAAAGGGAAAGGAAAGGAATAACTATGAATAGGGCTGCAAGATTACCCACCCACTGCAGACATCATTTATCTGTTAAGGTTAGATCCTCAGAGAAAAAATTACTCATGTATTTCATCTGAGGAAAATACTTATGGAAAAACTCTAAAGGGCCAACGAATCAAAAGAGACATTTCCAGGCTCAAGATGAGATGAAAGAGAGAAAACAGCATATGCAATGAATCTTGGAATAGAATTAAATATAAAAGGAGAATGATTGAAATTATTTGTGAAACTTAAGGGCTAAATAAATATTCTTTAATGAAAAGAGACATAGGGCAGCGCCTGTGGCTCAAAGGAGTAGGGTGCCGGCCCTGTATACCAGAGATGGCAGGTTCAAACCTGGCCCCAGCCAAAAAAAAAAAAAAGAAAAAAGAAAAGAGATATAACACAAAGGAAAATACTGATGAAAATCTGAAATAATACATTATATATTATTTGCATTTTGCCTTCATGTATTTCCTTACAAAAGCTAAATGAAGCAAATATTAATAACAACCACAGACAAATGGGCGTAAGTAGCTTGTCATTTTATGAAGTAGTCATCTATACTGTTCTGTAAATAATTACTGAAACTGTTATGTCTTGAAAATACTGTACACCAATCATTCCACTTACATTTTTAGTAAACTTCATGCTTCACATATTATATTTTATGGTCTCTAAATAAATGAAAGAACCCAATATTCTCCATCACATTCCTTACCAATATTATTGTTAAGAGACATTTGACTTTGTATGTACCTACTACTTCCAAAATACCTGAGTTTCTGGATTTCATTTGGAATAATAGTAATTTCATTGTAGGAAACATCAAGCTCCTCGAGATATGACAAGGAAAATAACCTTAAGTAGACAGAGAAAATGAATTGTAAAAATGATGATGTGTTTGTTGTCACTGGGAATAATAAATAATTAAATACTTCATAAAGTATGGAGGAGTATAGAAAAACAATAGTTTTCTACGATCTTGAAATTATAATTACCATAGAAGTTCCTAAGAATTATTCATCTATCCATTAGGACTGGTTTCAGATGTTTGGAATGAACAAAATCCCAATTTTAGGAAAAGCCACCTGAGAAATTGCTAATGTCATTTAGATATTTTTTCCTTTGGTTGCTGAATTGGTTTCCCAGTGCTGACCGGACATGTTACCCCAATCTAGGTGGCTGAAATAAGGGAATTTATTCTTTCATAATATAGGAGACCAGAAGTGCCAAATCAAGGTATCCGCAAGGTTGGTTCCTTCTGGAGACTGTGAGAGAAAAGTTGCTTGTTTCTCTCCTAGGTTCCATGGGATCCTCACAGTCCTTGGTGCTCCTTGGTTTGCCACAGCACAACTGCAACCTCAGCCTTTGTCGTCACATGGCCTTCTTATAAGTACACCAGTCATTGGATGCAGGGCCCACACTGACCCAGTATGAGCTTTTGTTTTTTTTAATTTCAGATTATTTCAGGGGTACAAATGTTTTGGTTACATGAATTGGTTTGGTCCAGTATGAGTTAAATTTATAAATGTGCCCATCATACAGATAGTGTGCATTGTACCGGTTATGTGTGATTTTACCCATTCCCTCCTCTCCCCTTCCTCCTGCCTGGTTTTCCGTTGAGTTTTACTTTCATATGTGCACATGAGTGTTGATTGATTAGTTCCAATTTAATAGTGAGAACATATATTGCAAGAATGGAAAAAAAGTATGAGCTTTTATTAACTAATTTCATCTGCATAGGCTCTATTTCCAAATAAGGTAACATTCTGAGGTTCTTTATGAACATAGAGTTTTGAAGGGTGCTGTTCAACCCAGTACAGGTGCATTGCGACTTTGCTAGTGAAATACTTTTTATCTTTCTTTCCATCAAGATAAGTACTTAAAAGTAAGAACCAAAGGATACAGAGACTCTGTAACACAGACATTATGCTGCCATGAACACCGACTCCTGGGAAATGGCAGCAGAAATTGCTTTGCAAAGACTGGAACTGAAGGACTAAATATGATAGTTACACAATCCCTTGTAAACATCCCCTTCCTTGTATGTGATGTTCTCAAATACCTTCATGTTTTCCATGTAAATAAAAGATGAAAAGTTATCTGCATGATTATTAGCTAAGGCATCATGAGCACAGTATTTCACTAACTTCTCACTACTTCAGCAGGGTGTGTGAAGGTTCTCATGTTCTGGCCCCAGACCACTTGTCCAGCTCACCTCTCAAGGTCCTCCACATTCACCTAGGGTCCAGTATTTATTTGCCAAAATTTCCTGAATTAATTAGGTCTCACATATCTCCAAAAACCATGCCTGATTCCCCCAAACTTGAGTCTTGAATCATTGTGTTTTCATTTTATGATTCTTGGTTCAGCTATCACCTCTTCCAAGGAATTCTTCCCAAATCTGTCAGATGGGTTCAGATGTATCTGCTGTACTTCTCTGTTTACCACACCATAACTCGTATCGCATTGTGTAATAAGTGTCTGCCTCCTAAAATTATGAGATTCTGGAGGCCAGAGATTCAGTTTTATCTTTCTAAATGTCTAATGCCTCGAATAGTGTCTATATATGATACAGAACCGTAATCACAACTGAATGAAAGGAATGGTGACCCCAGTTAATTTAAAATCAT
This sequence comes from Arctocebus calabarensis, assembly GCA_963573935.1. NCBI lineage: Eukaryota > Metazoa > Chordata > Mammalia > Primates > Lorisidae > Arctocebus > Arctocebus calabarensis. The sequence continues at coordinate 4,924 of CAUYON010192483.1, forward strand.
TTGCTGTAAGAGAGATTAAATGGAAATAAACATACAAAATAAACTCCTTTTCAATTCAGTGTTCAGTACTTAAAAGTAAGAACCAAAGGATACAGAGACTTGATAACACAGACATTATGCTTCCATGAACACTGACTCCTGGGAAATGGCAGTAGAAAATGGTAATATCATTTGCTCTTTCAATACAAAATCATGTTATTTTCTTGCCTCAGGCAGTTTCTAGAATCGCTTTGTCTTCCCTTACTACTTCACTACTGGTAGTTAGCCCAGTACCTTTCGCCATGGGTGAAATATGCGTGCTGACTGTGAGATTTAATAGGACTAGTAGGCATCAGTGAGGAAGCTAATTAAGAAGGTGCATAGATTCTAGAGTTGAAATTTACTTCATCTATGTATGATTTTAGAATGCAAATCTGTTCAGACAGTCTATGTTTGGGGAGGTATTTTATACTTCTACCAGCATCAAATCTATCATATTTTTTAAAGGATGTGTGATAGTTTTTACATTTAGTTTGCTGCTTTATTTATTAAACTTAATAGGCAGTGAGCTATATAAACTAAGGCTCTGCTGCTAGTTTGAAAGATTAGATTAGCCTTAATCATTACAAGTGTTAATGTGAAGACCACAGCAATATAAATATTATTTATTAATAGCCTACTATATGTCCAAGACAATTTAAAATAATCTTTTACCATGCTATGGCTGATTATTGTTATATTTTACATATTTAAAAAAAATGGATACTTCAAGAGGTTAATTAACTTATTCAAGTTAGTATGAATTTAGCTATCCCTTTTCTTCAGAAGTATAGAGACAAAGTAATTTAGTCCCCTTTTTTAAATCAGTAACAATATGGAAAAAATAAATGTGTATAATTTCAGAATCAGTTTTCAAGTATGTTGTTAGGTTCTTTATTCTAAATAGCTTTTCCTTCCCAAAGAACCTGCCTGCCAATTAAAAGTTAATTGAATCAAACAAGTAAGGCAAAAATTAGATTCTGTTAGTTCAAAAATGCCATATTTCTAGTCTCTTTTTCTCCTGCTATCCACATAAAAAGTTGAAGACATTTTTTGCTTTTGTGATAGTTATTTCTGTATAAACTTGGTGTTTGAGACGAAAAACTGTTTTTGTAGCAAACAGTATTTGTTCATGAAATATGTGCTTTCCTTTGTTCATTTCATGGGAAATGACATCACCAAAACATGTCTTTTTTCCTGTCCCTCGCCCTCATTTTCTTTTTCTTACCTTTTCTATCCAAAAGCTCTGAGAAAAGAAAAAATAACTTGGATTTTTGAAATCACTTATTGTCTTCATTTTGTAAGAGAATTAAAAAGACAAATTAGAGAGCTTTTCATGGTTAGAAAACTCTAACATAACATACGTGATCCTTGATAGGCCGTGAATGGCAGAGCTAGGATGGGACCCCAGTGCTTTCTCCCTCCAAAACCTCTGCTTTCCTTCTTCTGTGTTGTCTATCTGCCACCCTAAGCAGGTGAAAGCAAAATAGTAGGCACAAAAATTTAGGCCTCAGTGAATTTGCACTTTATCCAAATACGGGTAGATTTTTTTCCCTTATTACCTTCTAATGTGCCTTACATTGAAACAATCAACTGTCACATAATTTCAAGAATATTGGACTTTATCTATTTTGGTTTAGAAATCTAGGTCAAGGTTATAAAAAAATATTGTTAGGCATGATGACTTACATCTGTAATTCTAGCCCTTTGGGAGGCTAAGGTGGGAGGATGATTTGAGGCAGGAGTTCAAGACCAACTTGAGTGACATAGCAAGACCCTGCCTCTACAAAAAAAAAAGGAAATTTAGGCAGGTGTGGTAGCACATTCCTATAGTCCCAGTTACTCAATAGCCTGAGGAAGGAGGATTGTTTGAGCACAGGAGTCTGACGTTGCAGTGAACTATAATGATGCCACTGTACTCTAGACCAGGCAAAAGAGTGAGACCCTGTTGAGAGAGAGAGAGAGAGAGAGAGAGAGAGAAAAGGAAGGAATGAAGAAAGGATGGAAGGAGGGGAGAAAGAAGGAAAGAAAGATCTGTAGAAATAATTAATAGGATTTTAAAAATAATTTATAAGATTTTCTTATTTAATTTTGTAATACCCTTGGGAAAACATGCAATTGTTCTAAACTTTCTTGACAGAAACTGAAGTTAAGAGTGTGTCATTAGCTTGACAAACTTTATGGCCTCTAAGGTACAGAGTTTGTCTCTGAACATACTTTGCTTTTCCCACTCCGACATGTTGGGTTTCAGGAAACTAGAAAGATCTAATAAGGAATGAAAAGATAACAGGGAAAGAACTCCATCACACTTTTTAGAAAAATATTTATAAGATACCAATATAATGTATCTGGATACACACACACACATACACACACACACACACACACACACACACACACACACATATATATATACCAAATGGATAAGAGAAATTTAGACTAAAAATTAGAATAGGAAAAAACAGTCTTTTAAATACAAAGCTTCGCTGTGAAAATAAACAACCAGTTTTTTATGTTAGATAAATCTAGAAAAAGTATGTATCTTAATTTAATTCCTAACACTATAGTTTCAAACAAATTGGGTAAAAAACTCATCCCATTACAGCATCAATTCCAAGTCCAATGTCTCATCTAAATCTCAAAAGTGTCAAATCTCATCATCTAAATTAGATGTGGTGAAGCTCCTGACATAACCCACCCGGGGGTACAATTTTTACTTGTGAATCTGTGAAATTAAAGAAACAAATTTTCTGCTCCCACAATACAATGGTGGGACAGGTGAGACAGGTGAGATAATAGTTATAGACATTTTGGCTTAACAAGGAGAAAATGAAAGATATTATAAAAAAAAGAGTTACCAAGAGGAAGCATTTTTGAAATAGAAATAGGTAAACTTCATCTGGTTTCAAGGTCCAGGAATAGTCACCTGAAGCTCCTAGCTCTGCTCCTAGCTGGTTTGAAGTTCCTGCCCTCCTAACTTCTGGCTCTGGGTTCTAGAATCACATCTGGATTCCTGACTTCATCCTGCTAGGTTTCTGACTCTACCCCCTGAATCACTCCCCCTTTTTCATAAAAGTTGATACACATTTTTAGCTGTTCCTGATCACAGAGTTTGGGGGATCTGACAGCCTTGTTCCATTTCCCCCTTTGTCCCTTTAATACACTTTGGTGGTGTTTCTGCAAATACAAAATTTTTGAGGACTTTGTGGGTCTTCCATGTATATCATGGGAATTTATTCTATAAGATATGAAACTCATCCACATATTTTTTCCTAGATAATTCTATCTTTATTTTTAGCTTTGCTGAAATGGCTGAGATGGTGAGGACATAGTCATCATTAAAAAGGAATGGAATAGTGACACATACAACAACATGGATGAACCCTAAAAATATTATGTTGAGTGACAGATACCAGAGTCAACAAAACTATTTGTTGTATAAATTTACATGATTTTTTCAATAATTTTTTTTATTGATAAACAAGATATACATATTAAATGCCTCACAATGAAGCCCAATACATGTGTCCAACCCAGACAATGGATGTGCAAATGAATATGCAAAACAATCTCTGGGAACTCTGTCTCCTGGATCAGCCACAGTGTGTTTTGTCCATCTGGCTGTGACACAGTCTGTCCTCTACAGTGACTTACTTAATCCACATCCAAGAGTCCTGCAGGCTTGTTCACGTGGCTAGCACTGCATCCCAGAAGGCCCCTTAGCGGTTTGATCAGCAGTGGTGGAGGCCCTGGTTACGACAGGGTACAGAGTGACCAAGAACAAACACAGAACAGTTCACAGAGGAACAGAAAGGTGAACAGTCCCTGGAGGGAAACACCAACTTCTCTAAGCGTGGGGACAGACTCTGAGGAAGCCCCTCAGACTCCGTCACATATCGCTTCTTGATATGACTGGCAAAAAAAATGTACAAACCAGGCAAGTTCAAGGGAAGTCTCCTGGAGGGGGGCTGTTTGCTTTCTGGCATAATTGTAAGCTCCGCACCAAGGATCCCATTTTACCCTTGTGCCATGGGTAGAGGGACAGATGCTGCCCAAACATCTGACAGGCTGCTGCCATCTGGACCATTCTGGCATCCCCATTGCCTGTAACAAGGCACAACAGTCCCCCGTGCTGGGGCCTGGCTGCCTCACGGTCCTCTTCTCTTCCCAGAGGGGCAAAAGGCCAACCTCTGCCTCCCCCGTGTTTCCAGGCTGATGTGCTGGCCCTCCCCACGTGGAGCTGCACAAAACCATGAGATTCTGCTCTGCTCTCACGAAGGTGCCATTCACAGGCTGCTAATGTGGCTGGTACAACAACGAAAAAATCAGCTCCAAGGACCTCATGCACCCAAGATTTTTAAAATAAAATTAAAACAGGAGGGTAACAAAGGATCACATGAGAGTGATTGTTCTTTGGATGAAGACACTTTCCAACATACAATACATTCATAGTAACCCACGAGGAGGACCCGCGGCACCTCTCCCCTCTTCCCTGAAACATCGATTTCTAAAAAATAGCTTGTTTTCTGTACATAGCTGATAAATGTTACATTGTCTAAACAATACTGCCAGTTTTGACACACATGCACACAGCCCACATACTCACAGACAGGCACACATGCACAAACTTGTGGAAAGCGTCAGAGGACGCCTCTTCCAGGCAGTGGGCAGTGCCCCGAGGCCACCTCACTGCTCAGTGCACGGATCCTTTGCAACTTCAGTGCAATGTGTCAGAGCAAACGAGACCAAAACGTCTTTCTATGCAAACCCCCCTGCTGGGCCAGAGGGAGTGCACTCATGAACCAGGGTGGAGAGGAGCTGCCTGGAGTGACCGCTGGAGAATCCTAGTTCGCTGGATTGACTGTGTTTTCCTCCATGATTGAAAAAACGCAGCTTATAGCACAGGATTTTAACACCTATGTAATATCCCAAACAGCTTCTTAGAAAAATGCAAAGTATTCTTAACAAAAGTCCCAACTGTGCAGAAAGGTAATGACCTTTGACGTCTTCAGTGGCCCCATACCCTGCATCGGCCATACATGTGGAACCTCTCATTTGTGACTATAAATATATAAAACTCTGCTTGCTGCAAGCAGCTGGCTCGTGCGGGTTCTGCTTGCCCTGCTGCTTGACATCTGTTAGCAGGTGCCAGCCGGAGGCCTCACGCGGAAAACTCTGGGCCTCCTTTCCTGGGGCTCATAGGCAGTTGCCTAAATCAGAAGCCGACAAAGGGGGCCCTCCAAAGACAGACTTCATCCCTTCCCATCTCAGCCTCCCCTCCCACGTGGGCTTCTCACTCTTCAGCCTCCAATCTCAAGATGGAGATTGGCATATTGAATGGATCTGGGTGCCAAACATCACCGCAGTGAAAGTGAAAACAGAAGACCCTCAAGGCACAGGAAGATCAAGGGGATTATGGTTATTGGAGGTGAAAAATCCCTGCATTCCGTCCACTGCCCTCGGACACAGGAGATAAACTGAAATCCACAGAGAATCAGAGCATGGACTGAAGGCAGAGCTATGTAGTACATAGTGAAGAGCACAAAAAAATCTCTGATTCTTTTCTCCTACACAATCGTTCACCCACGGGCAATGATGGCCCACTTTCCGAATACATCTTTTGCAAATACTGCAGTAGTGGGCACGCTCGGCTTGATACAGCAGCACTTGGGACACTTGTAGATCACCTCCCCCAGCTTCAGCTATAAACTTTTGCAGCATTTCCTTTGGGTGCTGCCCCCGGTCGGTGAGCATGGTCCTCAGGTGGGACGACAGGGCGAGCACAGCCAGGCAGTTGAAGATGACCCCATTGACCACAGAGTACCAGAAGTTTTTGGAAGGCAGCAGCATGACAAACGTCACCACAAAGTCTGCATAAATGACCAGAAGCCACGTCATGATGGCACAGATCATGCCACAGCCGTCAAGTATGAACCAGACCTCAGAGGAAGAGAAGGATGACGAAGAGACATAATTGTCATTTTCAGTCAGGAGAGGATGATGCTCGACGTCCCGGAGCCTGTGTCCTGGTGGCTGCATGATGTCCCCGACACACCTTCACAAATTATTTCTAAACATCACTTGAATATTTTCTGCCTTTTCTTCAAGATCTTAAGGTGCGTGCTGTCCTATGTGATAGGATCCGAGGCCCGAGTGGGGTGGCCCAGCGCTGCAGCTCCTCCTGGTCTGCGGCGGCCGAGGTTGGGATGCATCAGGCAACTGCACTCATGGCCGGGCTGGAGCTCGGCTTGGTCCCCTCGGTCCCACTGAGCCGGTAGCACCCACGCGGTCGCAGAGCAAATGCCCAAATTTGCATGATTTTTAAGAACAGGCAAAATAAATCTATCCCTGGGGTAATGGAAATGGTCACTATTTTGTTTTGGACACACATTACATGGGTACATGTATTTGTTAAACTCTTTGAATCAAATACTGAAGATCTATGCATTTTAATGTAGGTAAATTTTACCTTAAAATTTTTTTAGAAAAAGGAAAGATGGGGCAGCGCCTGTGGCTCAAAGGAGTAGGGCACTGGCCCCATATGCTGGTGGTGGTGGTGGGTTCAAACCCAGGGCAGGCCAAAAACTGCAAAAATAATAATAATAATAATAATAACAAAATAAAGAAGAAAGATGAAAAATTTAGGGTGCTGTGTATTTTTCAATATGGTAAAACAAATATAACATAAAATTGCCATTTTAACCATTACCAAGTGTATCCTTTAGTGGCATTAACTACAATCACATTTTTGTGCAACCATCAGCACTACACATATTTCCAGACCTTCCCCATCATCCCAGCCAGAAACTCTACACCTATTAGCCCACTCCCTACTCTACCCATCTGCCATACTCCAGCCCTTGGTAAGCTAGATTCCACTTTCTATCTCTATGAATGTCCCTATTCAACGTACCTTATATAAACAGAACCATACAATATTTGTCCTTCGTGTCTGACTTGTTCCATTTAGCCTAGTGTTTCCAAGGGCCATCCTATTTGTGTCACATACCAGCATTTTGTTCCTTTAAGGATGATTAATACCCTATGTATTATAATATGTATATAACATTTTGTTTATTTATTGATCTGTTAATGTACATTTCAGTTGTTACCACCCTTTGGTTATTGTAAATAAAAACAATTAGATTTTTCATGCTCTTGTTGATGGATGTTTGCGCTGTTGGCTTTTTCAGGCTATTGTGAATAAAGCTGCTATGGACATCCTCGCGGAAGTCTTTTTCTGAAGGCTAAAACGTATCTTCTCCCTCGGAGATAAGAATGGCTGAGCCACTGGAGATAACACACAGGTACGCAGACCAATGTCCCTACAGATTCGTGGTTTCCAATCTCAGCATAGTCTCTCAAACATTTGCTTTTCTGCGCTTTGCTTTTTATCATTCCTCTCAATATCATACTAAATCATCACAAATTTCTTCAATTCCTTTTCAATCTTCACTCTTCTTGCTCTCAAAGATGATCTTAATTTAAGTCACTTCAGAGTAATCTCCGTGAATCGACACAAAATAGGAGCTGAATAAATCTTTATTGACCATGTGAACTTCCCCTTTTCCTACTCACATAACTCTATAGTTTTTCGCATTTGTGCTTAGGACCTCCCTCGCGTTTTAGGGATAAGGGACAGCCCTCTTCAAGATCAGAATCTCCACCTGGGCCCATGACTCCCTTCCCTCCCATCCCCTGTGACCTCTGCATCGTCAATCACCCTTCCATATCTTCAACTTAGTCCCCACTGGTTTCCTCCCATCACTTTGTGAACATGCCTGAGTCTTTAAAACACTAACAACAAAAGAATTGTTTCTAAGATTCCACATTTCCTCTAGCTTTTATCTAATCTCTCTTCTGCTGCTGTGTTCTCCCCAAAGTGGTCTACACTCATTTCCAATTTCTCTTCTTGCATTCCATCTCAACTCACGGCAAACTGGCTTCGTTCTCATCATTCCAGTGAAATTCTTTTCAGCTTTAATCTTATCAAGTTTCTCTATTGTATCTGTCACTGCTTGATCATCCTCCTTTTCAGAAATAATCCACTTGCTTGGCTTTCATGACATGCCTGGTTCTCTTTATGAGCACTTTTTCTGTCTTTATAATTTCCTCTTCATATAAAAAAATACTAATGTTTCTCCAGATATATCTCTCCAGAAGATTGCTGTACACATTCTCTCTGATTTCAGTTAGCATATACTGACAATTCAAAATCTTGATCTCAAGCACAAAACTCTCCTGTGAAGTTAATATGTCTAAGTCTGATTTTGTGATGGAAAACACGATCCAAACCCAACATATTAATGTAAAAGTAAGCTCATTATTTTCTTTCCTTCAAACCTCCTCAGTTTAATCTCGCCACTCTCCTTCTTAAAACCAATTGATGGCTTCTCATTGCATTTTAAATAAAATATAAATTTCTTCACCTGACCTCCAAGCTTCTCAGGATGATGCAACACCCCTCAAACTCTTGAACCCCACCTTGGGCCACACTTGCACCAGCCAAGCTAGTTTTCTGTCAGCCTTTCGATAGTCTAAGCTCTTGTATGCCTCACATACATTATATCCCATTACATGATTATTCTTTTCCCTATTCTTGCCTGTACTCATAAGTTTCTGCTTAAATGCCATTTCCTCAGATAGCCTTTCTTAGTGACTCAATTTAATTCATTTCTCCTGACATCTCATTGTTCATTTCATTCATAGCCCTTAGAATATTTTATGTTCATGTATTTATTATGGTGTTTATTACAATTCCTGTATCTTTCACTGGATTCTAAACCCCACAGTAGAAAGAATCCGCCTCTTTCATTTACCAGTTAAACCCACTCTTAGGGCAAAACCTAGTATTTCATAGATAATAAATATATAGTATTTTACATGAATGAATTATTTCACTCCAACTAGAAATCCCAGAGGCTCCTTGACTTCTTTTTTGCCCTTGACTCTTCTGTTCCTTACAGCCTCTAGGCCTCATCAGTCATAAATACCAGGTCTTGCAGATATTTTTACTTTAATTTCTTAACAATTTGTTCCTTCTTCTCTGTGACCATTCATCACCTATTGCCCTGGTCCAAGTTCTCTTCATCTTTTGCCAAAACTACCGTAAAAGCCTCCCAACTGGTCACTTGGAGTTCTGTTTTATCTCCTCACATCCATCCTCCATACTGCCACTAGCTTGATCTAAGTCCGACTCCACTATTCCCAGATGGAGAACTCTTTAATTATTTTTATTGCATACAGAATAAAGTACAAATTCTTTATCTTAGTTCACAAGGTCCCCAGATAATCTAGGTCCTTCTTACCATATCAGGCCCATTTCCTACCAGTTGGCCTTCCCCTCTAAGATTCAAAAACAGCCAACTGCTATACTTCTCACTCCACATTATATAAGCTGCTTCACAGTCCTCTTTTTCCCATATATGTCACTACTCTAGTTTTTGAAGTAATATCTACCCCATGATTGCCCCTATTATCCTTTGGTCTCTCTTCCCTTTAACCTAGCTAATTCACACTCAGTTGCTGGGATTAAATAGCATCTCTTAAAGGGAATGATCTTTGATCCTCCAGAATGTGTTACATGCCACTCTTTGGAATTTGTGAAATTTATTTATTTATTTTATTGCAATTTAGCCAATAAATTGCCGGGTTTGAACCCACCACCCTGGGTATATGGGGCTGGCGCCCTACTCACTGAGCCACAGGCGCCACCCGAATTTGTGAAATTTATAATGTGCATTTCCATTATCTTATTTTGTACCTGTGGTCCCCAACCCCGGGGCCCCAGACTAGTACTGGTCCATGGCCTTTTAGGAACCAGGCTGCACAGCAGGAGGTGAGCAAAGTTTCAGCTATATTTTCAGCTGTTCTCCATCACTCACATCCCCACCTGAGCTCTACCTCTTGTCAATGGTGACATTAGACTCTCATAGGAGCGTGACCCCTACTGAAAACCAAGCATGTGAGGGATCTAGGTTGTGTGCTCTTTATGAGAATATAATACTCAGGTGGATTTGAGGCAGTGATGCTAGTGCTGGGGAATGCTGCAAATACAGATTATCATCAAAAGAGAGGTTTGACAGCACAGAGACCATAATAAATCAGTTGCTTGCAGATTCATATCTAAACCATCCCTCCCTACCACCCCACTGTCTGTGGAAAAGTTGTATTCCATGAAACAAGTTCCTGCTGCCAAAAAGGTTGGGGGAGCTCTGCTTTGCTTAAGTGAATTTAACTGTCTGCCTTCTCCCTAGGTGGTAAGCTCTTAGGAACATAGTGGATAGTTCATGAACATTTGATTAATTAATTACAAGAATGAAAATACAACATTCAAAGCACTGAAATTCCCACATTTGCAGCAACATGGATATAACTGGAGGCCATTATATTAACTGAAATAATCTAGGCACAGAGAGATAAATACATATGTTCTCATTCATATAGGGGAGATAAAAAATGGATCTCATAAAGAGAGTAGATTGATGCTTGCCAGAGACTGAGAACTGAGAGTGGGAAGGAAAGGATAAAAGTAAGAAAAAAGAATATAAATGCACATCTTACCACTTAACTGGCCACTTTGAAATCATAAAGATGATAAATTATCCATGTATAGTCTACCCCAATTAAAAAAAATTATCACATAATAAATAAGAAAATCCCAGGAAGGTTATGTCGAACAGTTGGATGAAAATATTTCAGATTGTATACGAATCCCACACACTGTACCCCATGATTGCACTAATGCACACAGCTATGATTTAATAAAAAATAAATAAATAAATTTTAAAAATGCATCAGTGCAATTGCTTGTGACACTAATTACATCCAAACTAAAGAATTTACATGGAGCCAGAGTTATCTCAAATATATTACATAATTGTTTTTTTCACTGCATTTCAGTCAATCTCACTTAATTGCTGTTCCCTAAATCTCACCACTCCCTGTCAGTTATTCTTTGCTCAACAATGTAGAGTTCTGACAACAATCCTTCATTACAAAGAATTCAGCACGCTCATTCTTATGTGATAGGTAAGGTTTAATTTAACAAGTTTGCAAGTAAACATTCTTATTTATGCCAGAGCCTGCTTTAAGCCTTCTCTGAGGTCAAGAAATTTAAATTTTCCCATTATATTTTTCATTCTTAACTTTATTTTTTTATAGATATGGTTTTCTGTTTCAGAGTTCCTTTTTTAAATTTCAGGTTAATTTGAGGGTACAAAGAATTAGGTTAAAAATCTTTCCATTTGTTAGATACAGTTCCTGTTGTAGTTGTATCCTGCACCCAGGAGGTGTGTCATGTACCCACATATTGTGCCCATTAAGTGGAACCCTATCCCCCTCCCTCCTCCCATCTTCTTTGTCCCTCCTTCCCCCTCTCCTCATCTTTGAATTGAACTGAGTTTTTCTTTTGTGTGGACATATATTAGATCATCTACTGGTTTCATATTAGTATTGAGTGCATTGAATACTTGCTTTTCCATTCTTGTGATATTTTACTAAGAAGAGTATGTTTCAACTCCATCTAGGATAATATAAAAGATGTAAGGGCTCCCTATTTTTTATGCCTGAATAGTATTCCATGGTATACATATACCACAGTATATTAATCCATTCCTGGGTTGATGGGCATTTAGGTTATTTCCATATCTTGGTGATTGTAAATTGAACTGCAACAAACAATCTAGTGCAAATGTCCTTATGACAAAATGATTTTTTTTTCTTCTGGGTAGATGCCTTGTAATGGAATTGTGGTATCAAATGAAAGCTCTATTTTGAGTTCTTTGAGGATTCTCTGTGCCAGCATATGCAACATTGGTACTTTGTGATGTGGGCTATTCTCACTGGGGTTTTGATTTGCATTCCTTTGATGATTAGGGACAATATGCATTTTTCATGTTTGTTAGCCATTCATCTGTCTTCCCCAGAGAAGGCTCTGTTGCCCAGTGATTTGATGGGATTGTTTGCTTTTTTTCTTTGAGTTCTCTATAAATCCCAGTTATCAACCCTTTGTCAGATTTGTAATATGTAAATATCTTTTCCCATTCTTGAGGTTGTCCATTTGCTTTAATTGTTGTGTCCTTAGCTGTGCAGAGGTTTTTCAGTTTAATTAAGTCCCATTTGTTTATTTTTGTTGTTGAGATGCCACTAAAGTCTTCTTCATAAAATCAAAGACCGATATCATCAAGTGTTTTTCCCACACTTTCTTCTAGGATTCTTATCATTTCATGTCTTAGATTTAATTTTTCTGTTTTTTTTTTTTTTAGATTTAATTTTTCTATCTTAAGTCAATTTTTGTAAGTGGTGAGAGGAGTGGGTCCAGTTTTAGTCCTTTACATGTGGTTATCTAGTTCTCCCAGAACCATTTATTGAATAGGGATTCTTTTCCCCACTGTATGTTTTTGCTTGTTTTATCAAAGATCAGATGGTAATAAGAGACTGGTTTTATCTGTTGTTTTTCAAAAATAGAGGTGTATGGAAGATGTCCATGATCTTCCACATGTCTCTATTTTTGTGCCAATACCACACTTTGATCACTGTGGACTTGTAATATAACCTGAAGTCTAGTAGAGTCTAGAGTGTTGCCTTAAGCTTTGTTTTATTACTAAGAATAGCCTTGGTTATATGGGTTTTCTTCTGGTTCCATACAAAATAAAGAGTTTTTTTGTTTGTTTGTTTAGTTCTTTAAAGTATGATGTTGATAATTTAATGGGGATTGCATTAAATCTGCAGATTGCTTTGGGTAGTATAGCCATTTTAACAATGTTGATTCTTCCTAGCCAAGAGCATGATATGTTGTTAGCATCCATGTGTATTCTACCTCAATAAAAAATAAATTTTAAAAATGCATCAGTGCAATTGCTTGTGACACTAACATCCAAACTAAAGAATTTACATGGAGCCAGAATTATCTCAAATATATTACATAATTGTTTGTTTCACTGCACTTCACTCAATCTCATTTAGTTGCTATTTCCTAAATCTCACCACTCCCTGTCAGCTATTCTTTGCTCAACAACCTAGAGTTCTGACAACAATCCTTCATTACAAAGAACTGGAACCAGAAGTGGAACCAGACAAGGATGTCCCCTATCACCACTGCTATTCAGCATAATTCTGGAAGTTCTAGCCAATGCAGTCAGGCAGGACAAGGAGGCTAAGGGCATCCAAATGGGGGCAGAGGAGATCAAACTCTCACTCTGTGCCAATGATATGATCTTATGCTTAGAAAGCCCCAGAGACTCAACTACAAGACTCCTGGACTTGATCAAGAAATACAGTAATGTCTCAGGATACAAAATCAATGTCCACAGATTAGGAGCCTTTGTATATGCTAACAACAGTCAGGTTGAGAAGTAAAGAAAAAAAAATTGAGAAATTGCTTTAAGAATTTTTATACTTAGGAATATACCTAGCAAAGGAGGTGAAGAAATTGCTTTAAGAATTTTTACCTTTTGCCTAAATAGTCGTTATTATTTAAAATGTACAATTATGATTATAGATGATCTGTGAATTTGTACTTAGATGCTGTATATGCAGCTCTATCTATATTTATATATGTAGTTCTCTGTGTGTATATATAAACAATTGTATGTACACACAAATTGGTATACATACACCACTTAGCTGTTTCCACTGAGAGAATATGCTCTCACTTATTTATGTTTGGCATAAATAAGAATGTTTACTTGCAAACTTGTTAAATGAAACCTTACCTAGAAGACATATAAGAATGAGTGTGCTGAATTCTTTGTAATGAAGGATTGTTGTCAGAACTCTAGGTTGTTGAGCAAAGAATACCTGACAGGGAGTGGTGAGATATTATTCTTAGTAAAAAAACCAAGCTTAAGGCAAGAATTTTTACCTTTTGCTTAAGTAGTCATTATTATTTAAAATGTATAATTATGATTATAGATGATCTGTGAATTTGTACTTAGATGCTGCATATGCAGCTCTATCTATATTTATATATGTAGTTCTCTGTGTGTATATATAAACAATTATATGTACACACAAATTAGTATACATACATCACTTAGCTGTTTCCACTGAGAGAACCTAGAAGCAATGACATCTCAGCAGTGATAAGGATGTGTAGCACTCAGATCTTGTTTTTTAAAGACCATTTTCCAATTTAGAAAAACAAAAACAAAACAGTCTCCTTAGAAAAATGGCTGACAATAGTATCAGGGCAAGGAAAATATAATTTATATTAGTGTGGAAAAATAAAGATGAGTGAAAAGGAAATAAAATATCTATAATGTAACATTCTTACTTCTTTAGTACTTATTTTTTTCTTTTGATGTATGTGATATTGATAGGTACATATCTTTGTACAGAAATGGTATAATTTTTTACATAAGGTTTTATTCTTTAAAATAACTGAATGCATACCATGTGAACATTCAATTTATTGAATCATTAATTATAAATAACAATTAACATCTTTATTAATGAATTTCCCCAATTACTATTAGAATCTTCTTTTGCAAAATGTTTTTCAACTATTTATGAGTCCCTGTCCTTTTTCTCTTAACATACATTTAATCTTTTAAACTCTAATTGGAAAAAGAATCTTGTTTTGGCATTTGGTTAAGGTTTTGGTTTTGAAGTTAGGAGTAAAATAATTACTTGTCCACACACGAACTTTTGTGCCCAAATATCAGCATTTCTTCTGAGTAAAAGAGTCTTAAATATCATATAAGCCAATCTCCTTCATTTATGAATGAAAAAATTGAGGTCAAGAATGGTTAAATTGCTTTTTCTAGATCAAAAAGATAATTAGCATCAAGTTCAAAGTCAAACGTCTAGATTTCCTAATTTCAAGGTCAGTGCTCTTTCTCTATCAAAAAAGGCTGTCAATGCCTTTGTATTAACCTGAATGGAAGTGGAACACATTATTCTTAGTAAAGCATCCCAAGAATGGAGAAGCATGAATCCCATGTACTCCAGTTTGATATGAGGACAATTAATGACAATTATTGACATGGTGGGGGTGAGAGAAGAGGAGTGCAGAGAGAGAAAGAATGAGAGAGGGGTGGGGAAAGGAAGAGCAGAG
>CAUYON010192496.1:0-15610 GCA_963573935.1 Arctocebus calabarensis
GTGATCAAGGAAATGCCATGAAGGATATCTGTAACAGTATGATCAAAATATTTCTGAATGTATATGAATCGTGCCCTGTGATTGCACCAATGTACATAATTATGATTCAATAAAATTATTAAAAAAATAAATAAATAAAAAGACTCTCTGGATTAGACTTAGGATGTTGGAATATTGCATATAGGCTGGTAGGTGAATGTGGTGATATTAATAAACTAGAGATTTTGAGACCTGAGAACTGTACTTAATCAATGTTTTATTAAGGTTTATTAAAGGTTTATTAAACCTTAATCATAAACCATCATTTATTGCCTTTATGATTTTGGAAAGGTATCAAGATGTCTAGTAACATAATAAATGATAATATACCAGCTCTCTATGGCAGCTTTTCTTTTTTTTTTTTTTTTTTTACTGTTGGGTAATCATTATATGGTACAAAGAACTAGGTTACACTACTTGCATTTGTTGGGTAAAGTCCCTCTTAAAATTGTATCCTGTCCCCAGAGGTGTGTCATATACCATGGCCCTTCAACTTCCTCCCTCTTTTTCTGTCTCTTTTCCCCTATTTCTCCTCCCCCCACCATGAATGAACATCAGTTGTCCTTACATCAGAATTGACTATGTAGGATTCTTGCTTTTCCATTCTTGTGATGCTTTACTAAGGAGAATGTATTTCAACTCCATCCAGGTTAATACAAAAGATGTAAAGTCACCATCTTTTTGAGTGGCTAAATAGTATTCCATGATATACATATACCACACATGATATACGTATACCATATACTACGCTTGTTAATCCATTCCTAGGTTAGTGGGCATTTAGGTTGTTTCCATATTTTGGCAGTTGTAAACTGAGCTGTGATAAACAGTCTATTGCAAATGTCCTTATGATAAAAGGATTTTTTTTCTTCTGAGTAGATGCCCAGTAATGGGATTGCAGGATCAAATGGGAGGTCTAGTTTGAGTTCTTTGATGATTCTCTATACTTCCTTCCAAAAAAGGTTTTATTACTTTGCAGTCCCACCAGCAGTGTAAAAGTGCTCCCTTCTCTCCACATCCATGCCAGCCAGCATCTGCAGCTTTGAGACTTTGTGATGTGGATATCTAAGGGTGGTTTTGATTTGTATTTCTCTAATAATTAGGGATGATGATCATTTTTTCATATGTTTGTTAGTATGGCAGTTTTTCTAAACCAGTTTCTCAGGTACTAGAACAGGTACTGAAGAGAGTATCTCAGGAGATTCCAAACTAACACTGAGTTCTCACTAACAACAGATTCCATGAAGAATTTAAGTCTTCCTTCGGATTATTCTGAGCCGAATCCAGGGAGGCCTGGAGAAGCTCACTAAGGACCACAGAGGCCAAGAAAACAGTGCTCTGGGTCTTAGGCTGATGCTCTCTGGACCCCCCTCACCTTGGAGCAGTAAAGTCTCAGCTCATTTCAGAGATCAGACTCCTAAAAAAATAAGCTCACAAATGTGTATTGCTTTCAAACAATTATAAAAATTATAGCCATTTTTGATAGAAAACAACTCAAAATAAAGCAGAGAGATTCATTTCTCTTTTCTGAAAGATCTAGTTTTAAGCAAGTTGTGGAAAAACCAGGCTAAATCTCAAGTTTCTTAATATTTCTTACATTTCTGTATTGATTGACATATAGTGGTATGCTTGCCAGGGACCTGATCAGAGGGGCTGACCCTCTGTGCTGCTAAATGCCTATATCCCATAACCACAAGCAACTGCCTCTCAGAATATATAATTCTGTCTGGGGGTCAAAAGCATATGCATATTTACAAATTTAAATACACAGAGGAAACAGCAGAAATTTTCATGGTGATAAAAAACTTTTTTCCTTGATTATGTTTATTAAAATTCATGGGAATATATACTCTTAAGGATACATTTTTAAAATGTGCATTTGTACATTAAATACTATATCCAAACCCACCTATATACACACACACAAACTTCTTAAAGATAAAAGATTATGATGAAATTCAGCTTCCATTGTTTCATTGGAATAGGGACTTGTTGGATGATATGTAAGATCGCTGCTAACTCTAACGTTATATGAGTATTTTTAAACCATCCTATCTAAAGCACTTTAAATTATTGGTCCTGCAGGGTGTTAATGACTGAGGCTGTAAGCATGTATTTCAAATTGGCTAACATATATAGTATATTTGTCTCTTCCTGTGCGCAGGAGAACATATTGAAAGGAAACGTTAATATCTCAATTCCTAGCTAATGTAATAGTACTAGCTAATATTCATTACACAGTTACTGTGTGCTGGGCTTTTCTATGTGACATGCGTGCATTAGTGTATTTAATATAACAACCCTAGGAAATTGAAACTATTATTATCTCAATTTTACACATGAGGAATCTGAAACACAAAGAGGTTGGGCAGCCTGTTCACAGTTGAACATCAAGTGGGTAGTAAATCCAGGCCTTAAAGCCAGGCAGTCAGTCTGGGTTTGCATTCTTTGTGGGAGACTCAGATTCCAATGGCCAGGAAACCAAACCATATGTCGTTTGCACAGAGGCAGATCTGACATTTTTAAGCCCCCAGTCCCTATCATGGCTTCATTGTTTTGGATCCTCATCCTCCAACCTGCTAATCCATCCCTTTTTGCATGAAATAAAACTGATCAGAGAACAAATCTTGGAAACTTTTTCCTATTTATATAAGGAACATGGTGTCTCCCGGGGTCTGCCTTCTCACTTTCTCCTCCTCACAAAGCACTCACACCAAGTATTTACCAAGACCAGGACATCACTTCTGATAAGTTCCCGGCTGGAAGCAGGATGTGTGAAGTTACAAGGAGGATGACCCAGTTGGGTGGATCCATTGCAATCCAGTGTCCCTGCCCTGCCACCCATTTATTGGTGGCTTTAAGATAATCAGTTGGACCCAAAAGTCTTAAAGAAGCAACAGGGCTTAGGTGGACACTAGTGAGAAGGGAAGTGACACCAGGACTGCAGAGATGAGACAGGAAAACAAAGGGCTGCAAGGCAGCTGTGGTGGGTTAGAAAGAGCCCCTGACTGGGGATGCTGAAGTCCTGGTCATGACACTAGTTGTGCCTTTCAATAGAAGCAGGACTCTGCATGTGCTACTCTGCTCCTGACTTCATCTGTAAGGTGTTGATAGCACTGCAGGGTTGTTGTGAAGACTAAAGATTCTTCTTTGAAACTGGTGTGCCCATGCAAAGCACCCTGCAAACCTGGATTGGAATGACAGAGCCCCGATCAGAGGTATGTGCGCACAGAAGCTAGGGAAGTTGGGATTGTAGAGTGTCCATGATTATTTTCTTTCCCAAAATGCCCAGGTTAACAAACACAAAATAACTCTGTTGTCAAGAAAAAAAAAAAAGTGAATAGGGATGTTTGAAAGTCCCTTTTGAAAGAGACCTTGAAGGAAGGGATGGAGAATGTTGGGGGTGGAGAGAAACTCCTCCCAGTGAGACAATGAAAGATGACAAGTTAGGTCTCGGTGGCTGAGGAAGAGACAATGATTTGTTGTCTGACTCTCCAGCCACGATGGCACTGTAACTAATGAGGTTATTCTGCTTACAAAGGAAGCATTCAGCCCCCCTAATGAAAAACTCTTTGGCAAATGGTGTTAGGGAAAGAAAAAACAAACCAGCAGCTTATTATTAGTTCCATAGCAAGTTAATTAATTTTTCCAGTCACTTCAGGTCACTTGCTGGACTGAGCATCTGTCTCACTCAGCTGAACAGCTGGTGGGATGGCAGGCATCTCTGTGGGCCATGTATGTGTCTTGTTCTGGGACTAGGAGGTACAGCCAATTACAAGGCTGAAAAAAAGTGAGTTTCTGGGGTTGGCCCTGCTCTTCTCACCACTATCCACTCAAGCCACTTCAAAGGATTGTAACTCCATGGGAAACAAAGGAAATGAAAATATTTAATGTGAGGTTATGTCTGCTGCTGTGGATCACTCAAATGAAAAGCATCATGGCGTGGTGCAATGAACACTATTGGCATAAATCTTAGCCCAGGCTTTAGGGCAACCTCTCCTGCGGGGCTCACCTGGAGCCTGGGTAAGGTTGCTCAACCTCTCTGGGCTTCTTTTAGTTCATCTCAACTGCCTACTTGCATGGAAGGAGGCTCCTTTGGTATCTCTTCTAGAATTATGAAATTTGAGTTAATAAATATATCCTCTTACAGAAATGTTGAATATTTGCCAAATACTATGGCTCAACCTTTTCAGAAAGATGGCACAAAAGTCTTTAGTCATATCGCCCTGGTTTAGCCCTTGTTCAGAGATGGGAGAGCAAGTGCTAAAAAATGTACTCAAATTAAACACCCATGAAAAATACTAGCTTTTTTTTTTAAGACAGGTATAATATGCAAATACAATGAGTGCCATTTTATTTAGTGTGCTTACCAATGCTAGTATATTTACTTTCTAGGGTGGATTAAGTGATACGCATTTTCTTAATTATGTGTGCTGCATAATATATAATGCACATTTATTTATTATATACTCAGAACAGACCAAGATAAAGAAGCTCATAAACTACACTGAAGCATGGAGACCATACATGTAATCCCCCTCTTGAGCCACTTTAAGCTATTGTTTGGCTGCTGTGGTTTTTACATCTCTCATATTTTATTCAAAATTATAAAGTTTTCAGCAAAAAGTAAAACAAATCAGACGGGGAAAGGGCTCATCATCTAAACCCAGGTATCTCACTGGGCTTTCAGAATTGTTCTGGAATGAGGAAGTTAATGCTCAGCCAATGCTCTAAAGCTGTGGGTTTCCTCTCTGCTCCTCTGGCCTCTCCCACTGTCAAGCCTGTTGCTGGTAGTTAAAAGGAGTGATTGGGATCCTCTAACTCCATTCAGACACAGGAATTAGTGACTGATAGGGAGATTTGCCGTTCCACTGGGAATAATGCTACTTAATGAAATAAACGTTGCACTGCTAGAGGGCATTTCAGACCCTGTGGCAAATCAGTACGTAAGACTCCCAGGAAGGCAGGAGTGCACCACACCTGGGAATGGGCTTGTCTGCCTTGGGAAGGGAGGCTGAGGAGATGGGACGGGGACTCCATGTGAGCCTTTTGCTAGGACTTAGCACTGCTAAGGATCTGGACTTGTCCTAAAATCTGGTGAGTAGCGCCCTTGAGGAGGGTGAGACATTCTAAGCACTATGTTTTACATCAGGCACTGACATCCAGAGAGGTGAAATGGATCATCCAGGCTCTCAGGGCTGAGGCTGGACCCAGATATTAAACCAAGGAAACAAACAGCTGCACCTGCCTCCCAAATAGATCAACCCATCCTCAGGGCGGAGCCAGGCATTTCTGAAGACCCACTCCAACTCATTTCATTGTCTTAGTCCATGTTGTGTTGCTATAACAGGATACCACAGACTGTGTAATTTATGAGGGAAAGAGATTGATTAGCTCATGCTTTGGGAGGCTGGGAAGTCCAAAATCAGGGGGCCGCACCTGGTGAGGGTCTTCTTGCAGCATCGTAACATGATGGAAGATGTCACATGGTGAGCAAAGATGAGAGAGCTTGAGACGGAGAGAGAAATAAAAGGCCACACTCCCAAGATAACTCACTCTCATGATAGTGGTGCTAATCACTTCTTAGAAGGCCTTCTTCAATACCGTCACAATGACAATTAGATTCCAACCTGCATTTTGATGGTAGATTTGTACTAGTTTTTAAAAATTTATGTACCATCGGATTAGGGGTTAAGAAAAAAAATTTAATTTATATATTTTTTGTGTGTATTTATTTTGAAATCTTGGTCTCCATAAAAGAATATAAGCAATTTAATCGGTTTCTCAGAGGTGTCCCTGAGTTGCCCACCTGCCTGGACATTCTTCTTGGGCTATTTGTAGTGCCCTGAACTTTCTGCTCTTTTCTACTTTTTCATTTGGTCTCATCTTTCCTCCCCTAATTCTGCGTGTTCTCCCTTTTCCTAGTCCTAGTTACATATCCTTTTCCTACATATCCTGTTTTTCTATGTTATTAGCTAGAATCTGTCTGTTAAAAAGATTGGCACCTCTCTTTCAGTACATAAAGTAAAACAGCCCGTTAGTGGATACAATTTTGAGAGGAAGGTTCATTCTTTGAAAATAAGTCACTGATGTGCTGTGAAAGATGGAGGCATTGAGAGTCTGTCCAGAGCAGTTCCTCCAGGGCCTGAGGCCCAGCTGGGGCTCTGCACCCACAGGCTCCCAAACATGCTTGCTGACTGGCTGTGTGAGTAATCCCCTTCCAGGGGATTAAGAAAATGCAAGACAAGCTGAATAAGGAAGAGTTTGTGGTGTGAACTGAGCATGAACACAAATCAAAGAGCATTTTAAAGCCTGAGGCATTTGTGCCCAATTTGCTCAGAGGAGTTGGGAACAAATAGCCTAAGAAAAACGTCTAGGCAGGTGGGCAAATCACACTGGAAGTCACCTGTGGAGGCAGGTGGATGTCACTAACTCTGCAACCCTCAGGCCAAGGCTGAGCACAGTGCTCTCTTTCCTTTTCAATGGAAGAGAGTGGTAGAGTTGGGGCACATGAGGAAGGAAAGAAAAAGACCCAAAGGAGGAAGTTAGAGCAGATGGGGGTAAAGAAAACTGGGAGAAGACTGGGGAGAAGAAAAAGAGGAGAGAGAAAGGGCCAAGGGAAAGGGGAGAAGGAGGGCATCAGGGATGGAGACAGGAGTGGGTGGAAGCCGGTGGATGGGCAGGAACCAGGCAAGACTGGAACTCTACTTCTTGTTAGGATTGTGCACAGCTGTACTCACGTCATCTGCTCTTACCTCCTTAGGATCTTTTCAGTTTCCATTGTTTTCCCTATTAGTGTCTCTTCCTAATATGATTACACAGCCCTCCTATACCACACCTTGAAGTACTGCATGGAAGTAAACCATGCCTTGTCCTCATGGAAACAGTGATGCTCACTCTTCTTTCCTTTGGTTGACTTCTCCCATGAAGTGCCCATGCTGGTCATCTCCCTCAGCAGTCAACGTGCCTACTGCCCCCTGCTTTTCCCTGGCTCTTTGCAACATAGTCATGGAAACACATTCATATTTACCGAGTGTTAAACATTCTTCTAGGATTCTATATACATTGACTCATTTAAATCTTATCACAACCCTATGACAAGGTATTATTATTCTTATTTTATGGATGATGAAGCAAGATTCAGAGAAATCAAGTATCTCAACTAAAGCCACACAGCTGGAGGAAGCCGGTGGATGGGCAGGAGTCAGGTAAGTCTGACTGTACTTTCTCTAATGCATCATGCTAATCCCCCTATCCTCTGAGTTAGGGGCTAGACAATAGGCCAGAGAATCAGATGAAAGAGACATTGTACTTTTGCACTGACCCTGTGATTTGTCATAACCCCGGGGTCCACCACACTGTCTGACTCCTTGCATTTTCATTGAATGAATAAATGTCTCCACTTCTATAATTGGGATAAGAAGAGTTTATGGTAATGTTACGAGGACACATGAGTATGAAATCACTTAGAACTTTAACAAGAGAAATAATAATAACTATTTAGGTCTTATAGGCACTGTTCTAAGGCCTGTCATATATTAATCCAGTTAATCCTAACAATAATCCTATAAAGGAGGATTATTTATTTGCCTTGCACAGATGACAGATAAAGTAACTTCCCAAAAGTCATACAGTGAATAAATATAGAACCAAAACTTGAACTTAAACTGTCCAAGAAATACAGTAGACAGCATCCTTTATCATTCACCTATGCAAGTTTTAACTTTGCTTGGCTTATCAGTGTTCTTGGGAGGGCTTCATTTGTTCTATCGATGTAGATTTTATATTTCTTGATTTTTGTGTATCTCAAAACTTTCATAATGACTCAAATATTTGGCAGGTATAATACTGCATCCTTTATCAGTATCTTTTCAATACTTATATAATCCTAAAGTCATTTAGGGGCTATTTCCTTGCCCTTTGAGATCCACAGAAGATGAGCATGACCCTCTAATTCTGTACTTCATATATCTCTAAGATTCTACTTAAGATTTCCAAAATTCCCAGGTGTTTATGGCTGTTTCTGATATCAAATTTATAAATTATCTTATTTGGGCCAATTTCATGCATAGTTGATAATAAGTTGACCCAAAAGTAAAATTTGGCCCCTTTTTGAGCTCCACAAAAGGCTACTTATTAAAGGCAATTTGTGTATTTACCATCAGATTTGGGATTGAAAAGACACAACAATAAATTTAGAGAAAGAGTTTTACATCGGATGACTATAAACCAACTCAAAATGAACAGTAGGCATGCCAGCTCTTAGAGTTACAACACACCTCTGGTAAGAAACTATCAAGGATGGGTTTCACTGGTCTCTCTCCCCTCTCCTTTATTTCAGGAACTATTCTCTCATTATTCTCATGCAGAAATGTGGACATCCATGACTTCAAACCTGCCATCTTCCCCCCAAGCAACTGCTATGGAGATTATTTTTCTAAATAAAGATAGCTTCTTCCCAAGAGGAATTTGGATGTTTATTTTTATAATGGAGCCTTTAACCCTTGGAACATTTTTGTATTTTATCACTCTGATGAAACAGGTACCATAGATTTCATTTCTAAATATTTTCCTTCAGGCCTAGAAGAGAGTTCAGTAGACAGGAGATAGTGCTCAAGCATTATTTAATGGTTGACAAGAAATCAGAGACCAAGTCACATGTTGACTCATAGCTAAGTTTGACTCTTAGGTTAGTACTCTCCACTGAGCACACTTTCTAAACAACACGGACTTCTCATAAGCCTATGTTGTCTTAAAGGGCAATTCATAAATCAGAACGGACTAAACTGTGAGCCTAATTTCCCTATTGAAACTCCTCATGTTCATCTTCCCGAGCAACCATAAAACATAATTCCAAAATGACCTAGGCATTATGTCTTGGGGACATTGAAAAAGATGTAAGTAAAAATGTCTTGATTACGCTGACAAAAAATTCTTTCACAGAGCCACATTCGTATTAATCACTTTAGGTGAGTCAACGTAAACATAATCAGTCAAAGCTTTTAAAGAAGAGATTGAAAGAAAATTCTTGGTCTGAAAGTAATTGCTCTCCTGCCCTTTCTCCTTCCCACGGTCCTCTTCCTCTCCACTCTCCTCCTTTCTTTCACCATTTTTACCCCAGAGAATACAGTGATGGCATCTGTGGGACCCTGGAGCAATTCCTCTCCATGGAGTTTAACCTCATGAGGACCATTTCAAGAGGACCGGATTGTATTTTGGGTGACTCACGGTTGTATCATGTGTCTAAGACAAAGTGAATGTCTTCTCACAACAGTGAGAATCAAACAATATCTTCAGCTAGTTTCCATTATCTCTTTAATATCTTTGTTAGATGTTTAAAAGAAAACACAGGACAAGATCTAATTATGGACATCTGAGGTTGTGAAAGTTTAGACTATTCCATGTAATAATGCAGAAGAATCTTAGCTAATAGGCCTCGTTTATAATATAATGTGTTAAAGGTCAGGGTATTTATAATTTTTCTCTTTAATGCTTGCCTATATGTCAAGTAGGAAAATAAAGAAATATTTAGCTCCATGCTGAAACCACCCTGAGGGGGACTTAGAAAAGTTTCTTCACTGTGTTGAAATATAACAAAAGGAGAGGAGGAAAAAAGAGGAAGGTAATATCTTTACGGACTCCGTTGGTTTCCTGGTCCCTCATTTACTTCTTTCTGATTAGTACAGCTTTCCTAGTACTTCCCCAGGTAAAACCTCCGGAAATATTTCTCCCTCAGATGTCACTGCTCCTATCACCAATGGCTCTGAGGCCCAGGAGGGATGGCCACAGCGTCAACCTACTAAAACCTTACTTCTCCAAGCAAAGGTAGCAATGATGAGAATGGCATTCTAACCATGGGTCAGAGGCTTGATCTGCACGTGCCTGCTCTAGAAACGTTTTGTGGGTTTGTGAAAAACCAAACTCTCTTCAGAGCTCCATTTCTTACATAATGACATTACTGAATATCCAGTTGTCCAAACTGTACAATTCAGTTAATATTGATTTTCTTTTCTTCAGCTTCTAAAGCAGACCTCAGACTCCCAGCCTTCTAACCCCACTTCTATTTGGTGGTGGGTTTGAGTATTTATATGTCTCTTGAGTAGCCTCTTACTTGACCTTTTATTGACCACTCTTTCCTCATCTTTCTTCTCTATCACTATCAGAGTAATCTCGGTAATATGAGATCTGGCTAAGTTGTCACTCTGTTTACCATTATCCTGCAATTGCCCAATGAAGTCTGAATTCCCTATCAAGACTTCTAATCGCCTCTTCCCAAGCTGATTCTAAACCAGTCTTCCATTCTCATGTCCCATCTTATTTCACCCCAGTTTGCCCCAGTGGCAACATAAGGGTTTGTGACTATTGACCCTTTACTCTGTGCTCAGCAGAGTGCTACGTTCTATATATTTAAAAGACAATCTTCTACATCATCCTTACAATGGCACTTAGGGTTGACATGACTATTGTTATGGTCTTCCAGAGGTTTAGAACCTGTCCAAGGCTGCACACTTGTCTCCATCCTCTGGCTAGAGTGCCTATTTCTGTCCCATCCTATCTAAAACACTATACTTTCTTCAATCACCTGATCAGGTGTTACTTCCTTTTGGAAGTTTGCCTCAGCAAGCCCTAAATATCCCAGAGCCCCCTTCTCCCCATCTAGTGTTACTCTAAGCCTCCTCTGCTATTTTCATAGACTATTGTTTAAACTTGGTTAAATAATGATCACTGCAGATTGAATGTGTCTGTCTGCTAAACCATGGGCCTGTCACATAGTAGTCACTAAATAATTGATTATAGCACTAAGTTCTGGGCTCCAAGGTGCTGGTGGCTTCTAGGTATTGAGCTTGAGAGAGTGTCTATGCAGCAGAGATAAGAGCAGGGTAACGAGAAGAGGTAGGACTCTTGGCTAAGGTCATTATACTCACCTCATCACTCAGATCGAAATTAATTCTAGGCCCACTTGATATTGTCTTCACCAACAGGGCTATCCCTGGGACCCAGAATAAGGCTAAGCCTGGGCCTGGAAGCTACTTGCTTGCTTTCAAAGGATTTTTTTTTCTTCATTAAAGCACACGGATAAGATATGCTATGAATTTCACTCACATAAGAGCTGCCTTCTCTTCTTCCTGAGCAGTAATGAAATAATTAAATAGAACTGCCCTCCTGACCTGAAACTCCCTGCCCCTCAGCCCTCCACTATGATATGTGACCATTTCTCATTCCTTTCTGCTATCCTGCCACCATGCTGAAGTTCACGCAACAGCGCTCATCTCTAGTCCGTTTTCAATTAATTTCCTGAGTAAAATTTCATGAGACACTATCAAACCTTTTGCTAAAATCAAGATATATTACATCTACTCTATTCCCTTAGTCTACTAATCAAAAAAGCAATCAACTTTGTCTGGCATGATTTGTTCTTTTAAAACCCATAATGCTTATTGCTCATAATTCCATTATCCTAGATAGTATTTTTTTCTCTTAATATTTGTTCCACTATATTAACAGGGATTGAATTACTAGATGGTCATTTCTAGGATCCTGTTTTATTCCCCCACTGCTTTGAAAATTTGCTATCTAATTTGAAACTATCAACAAAATGGTATTTTTTCACTCTGTTGAATTGTAGAACAAGAAAGGGGCTTCCAGAAGTCACTTGGTCAATGCCCCTGTTTCTTCTCGAGGCTCTTGCTACTTTTCTAAGCCATTCCAGACCACTATCCATCAATGCCTCTCTTGATAATTAAATCAATGATTCATGCATTACCTTATGTTTTATACAGAACTTCTAAATTTCTCACTCAGGTGCATTCTGAATGAGGTTATGAGTTCCGATCCTGAGTGTGCCATTTACAAGCTGTGTGACTTTAAACAATTCATCTTATTTCTTTTTGTTAGTGGGAAGTATGTGAACATTTTTAGATAAAAATATTTTGAAATATTATATCTTTCTTTAGTTTTTAATTATAAAAGAAATAGGAAAAAATGTCTAATGATACGAAAATGTATTCTCCTCTTTGTTCCCCAACCAAAACTCTACTCTCCAGAAGTAACTGGCAATATATATGCTTCCAGGACACTTTCTATACCTAAATAACATAATAAAAACCAAACAAAGGCCGTAATATGCATGTTATTTTGTAACCTACACTTTTTACTTGACTATATATGACATCTCACCATTAAGTTCACAAACTTATCCTAAAAGACGTACTACATACCTCATTACTGAATATCACTACAGTCACCTTTGAAGCACTCCCCTTGCTAAGCTATTCACCAATGCCAGTGCATAGTCTATCCTCCAAAGTCCTTTTTTGGGGATGAGTTCACAAACTTAATTGTCAGACCTTAAATGACAGCTCTGATGGTCATTCCAGAAAAAGGGTTTCAAAATTGCTTTTGAAGGATAGACTAGATGCTAACATCAGTGCATAGCTTCCCAAGGGGAGCACTTTGAAGGTGGCCATAGTGATATTCAGCAATGAGGTGTGTAGCACTTTTTTCTAGGCAAGTTCATGACCTTAATTGTCTGACCTCATGTGTATCTTTCCATGTCAGCACATATAATATTTAACTACAATTTATTCATAGTGTGTGTTATTTTTATAATTAAATTTGTTATAGATAATTCCTAGTTAATTTGGCTGGTCTCCTATTGATGGACATTTAGAGAAGATTCAAATTTTTCTCTATTCCAAATAAAACAATGAACTATAATAGTCTCTAGCAAGTGTTTTTTAACCTTTTTTTATCTCATAGCACTCTTGAACCTATAGTTAAACTTCAGAGGCACACTTAAATTATGTTGATTAAAAAAAAAGAGAAAGAAAATACTCTTCATGGAACTTTTTTTGAAAATAATTTAATTAATGATCTTTAAAATTTTCGTGGAATACCTAAGATCTTCTTGTGGAACACTGGTGTACCATGACGCACCAGTTGAAAATCACTGGTCTACACAATGAAAATCAAGTGAGGGAGAGAGTGAGAACCGGGTGGCCCTGAGAGTTACCCGCTAAAACAAGTAGCCTCTCCCTCTTCTCCACCAACCTCCCCTACAAGCAGAGCTTGGTGGTACAGGAACCTGTAGGAGGCCACCCCATCTCTCATCACTTTGAGGGGTGGAATGGCTCAGGGGGGCATCTTTCACTCACTCAGCATGAGGTTCACCTGGGAAAGTTTCTAAATCCTCCTTGGATTGCAAGCTCTAGTCTGAACCATGCTTCTGCTTTATGCTCTGCGTGTCTTTGTACAATTCTTCACCCTCTCTGCAGCTCAGTTTATAAAATAGTGATGACCTTTCTAAGCATAATGATCTCTGCCATTTATTGAGTATTTACTATGTATGTCAAACCTTATGCCAATGTGAGTATTAATGCATTATCATGTTTCATTTCACAAAATCGCTTTGAGTGGTATGAATCTTATTTTTAATTGGATTTTTAATCTTATTGAGTTGTAAGAGTTATTTATATATTCTGGATACAATTCCTTTACATGATATATGGTTGGCAAATTTTTTCTCCATTTTTGGGGCTTGTCTTTTCATTATCTTAATGGTGTCTTTTGAATTTTGATAAATTACAATTTATCAATTCATGATTATGACTTTAGTGTCATATATAAAAACTATTTTACTAAACCAAGGTCTCAGAGGTTTTCTTTCCCACCCCTCTAGAAACTGTAAAGTTTTACTCTTACGTTTAGGTCAATGATCCATGTTGAATTACTTTTTATATATGTATGGCATGAATTCAGGGTCTAATTTTATTTTATTTTTTTATATGTAAATATCTAATGCTCCCAGCACCATTTCTTGAAAAGACTATCTTTCCAAGATAGTCCACTGACTTGTCTAGGCATTTTTGTCAAAAATCAGTTGATCATAAATCAAAGATTTGTATCTGAACCCTCAATTCTATTCCATTGATACACATACATACATATATAGATATCTCCTTGCCTTAATGTCATACTGTCTTTATTACTTTGGTCTTATAGTAAGTTTTGAAATTTGGTTGTATAAATCATCCAAATTTGTTCTTTAAAAAAATGATGTGTCTATTCCATGCCCTTTGCATTTCCATATAAATTTTAGGCTACAGAAAAAGTCTGCTGAAATTTTGGTACTGATTATATTGAATTTATAGATCAATTTTGGAAAAAATGCCATCTTGAAACTATTGATTTTTCATTGCACGAAAATGTCATGTCTTACTTTTTATTTATATTATCCTTAATTTCTTTCATCAATGATCTATAATTTTCCATGTACAAACCTTGTACCACCTTTTGTTTAAATTATTACCTAGTTTCTCCTTTTTGATAATCTTCTCTATGGAATTGCTTTCTTAATTCCATTTTTGAGATTTTTTTTCTGTTAGAACATAGGAATGCAATTGATTTTTTGCACACTGATTTTACATCTGTGACTCTGCTTAATTCATTTATTTGTTATATTGATTTTTTTGGGTGAATTTTTTTTGAGATTTTCTACATAAAGGATCATGTTACTAGTGAGTACAGAATACCTATATCTTATTTTATCATTTTCATGCTGTATGTCTTCAATTTTTTTTTCCTTTCCTCCCTCCCTTCTCTTGTGCTGTCCAGGTTTGATGTT
Source organism: Arctocebus calabarensis (assembly GCA_963573935.1). NCBI lineage: Eukaryota > Metazoa > Chordata > Mammalia > Primates > Lorisidae > Arctocebus > Arctocebus calabarensis. The sequence continues at coordinate 14,663 of CAUYON010192496.1, forward strand.
GAATAGAAATGATGGAAACAGATATCCTTGCCTTACTCTTCATCCTGGAGATAGATTTAGTCTTTCTTCATCAAGTATGCTGTTAGGTGTAGGTTTTTCACAGATGTTTTTATCACGTTGGGAAAGTTCCCTTCTGTTCAGAATAGATAGATTTTACCATAATGTTAATGTTACCATAATGTTTATCACATTGGATTTGATCAAAGGCCTTTTCTGTGTCTACTGAGATAATCATATGGCTTTATGTTCTTTAACCTATTGATATCATGTATTATGTCTATTGCTATTTGGATGCTAAACCAACCTTGCATTCCTAGATAAATTGCGCTTGGACATAGTGTATACATGTCATTCATTTCATATGTTACTAAATTTGATTTGCTAATATATTGTTAAGGATTTTTGCATCTATCTTCATGGAGGATATTGGCTAGTGGTTTTCTTTTCTTGTGATTTCTTCTTTTAGTTTTAGTATAACAGGAATAATAAGGGGCCTCATTGAATGAGTTGCGAAGTGCTCATTCCTCTATTTCTGAAAGAATATATCAAGAATTTGCATTATTTCTTTATTAAATATTTGGTAGAATTCACCAATGAAGATATCTGGATAGAAGTTTTTCTTCAGGGGGAAGATTTTAAATTACTAATTAAAGTTCTTTACTTATTGCTAGTATATTCAGATTTTTCTTTCTTTTTTTTTTTTTTTTTTTGTAGAGACAGACTCTCACTTTTATCGCCCTCGGTAGAGTGCCATGGCGTCACACTGCTCACAGCAACCTCCAACTCCTGGGCTTAGGCGATTCTCTTGCCTCAGCCTCCCGAGTAGCTGGGACTACAGGCGCCCACCACAACGCCCGGCTAGTTTTTTTTTTTTTTTTTTGAAGTTCGGCTGAGGCTGGGTTTGAACCTGCCACCTTTGGCATATGGGGCCGGCGCCCTACCCGCTGA
>CAUYON010192502.1:0-28767 GCA_963573935.1 Arctocebus calabarensis
CCCGGCCTCGGCTGAACTGCAAAAACAAAAAAATAGCCAGGCGCTGTGGCGGGCGCCTGTAGTTCCAGCTACTAGGGAGGCTGAGGCAAGAGAATCGCTTAAGCCCAAGAGCTGGAGGTTGCTGTGAGCAGTGTGACGCCACGGTACTCTACCCAGGGCGATAAAGTGAGACTCTGTCTCTACAAAAAAAAAAAGAATCTAGGGATAACTAAAGAATATTTACCAAACCCTACCATAAAAATCAGTTAATGAAAAAAAATCAAATATATTCTCTTTAAGATTAGAAATTGGACTATCACTTTCCTGAACAACAAAGTAATGACGATCGCAGTCAATAAAAAGAACAATGAGATAAGATGGATAAAAATTAAAGTAACAAAAGTCAATAATGACAGATAATATGAATGACTAAACAGAAGACCTATCATGAACCAAAGATCACCATTATAACTAACAAAACAGTTGAGCAAGGTTGACAGACATAAGATCAATTTATGAAAATCTATAGTTTCCTTAGAGGTAGTTACAAAATAAAGTAGAAAACAGCAACAAAAACTCTAAGTATTTTGCTATTAAACTAATAAATAATGTCTGAGACTATTAACATAGGTGGAAGGAGCTGAATTAAATCATTTTTAAAATCCTATCCTTCCATGAATGGGATGAGCATTATAAAGTTGTTAATTCTTCCCCAAATTTACGGATATATAAATTCAATAAACTCAAATCAAAATTCCAGAAGGATTTTTTTATTTAATAAATTCAAACATATATATATAATATATATGTATATATATGGTATATAAATAGCTAAGTCATTTTTTTAAAAAAGAAACCAGAAGGAACTTCTCATGTCATTTATTTAGATATACTACAAATATAACCCTCCCCCCCAAAAAAAGCTAAGAAACAGACTCATCTCAGTATGAAAATTTAGTCAACCTCAGAGGTACTGAAAGAAATCATGCAGTGATTACCCAGTAGATGAGATTGGTAAAAAATAAATAAATAAAGCTGGTTCCCTACTTCATACTACATAGGATGGTAAATCGAAGATGGATTAAGATAAAAATGTGAATGGAAAATATTAAAGGTAATATAGGAGAAATACTAGGTGACATTGGAATAGAGAGAGATTTAAAAAAAAACAAGAAGACTCAAAAAGTTATTAACTATATGGTTAAAATTGGTGGATTTAATTACATCAAAAGTTAAAGATTTCTGTTTCATCAAATAAAACATTGACATGGTTTAGAGTCTGGAAACATACTGGAACAAAACACACTTGCAACACCTTAAACTGTCAATACCTATAATACATGGAATTTCTGGAAATTTCTCTTTCTAAGAAAGAGTAAGAGAAGTAAGAAAAGTAATACAAAAATCGAACAAAAGATAAAAATAAGCATAAAAGAAGAAATTCTTAAATGATTAAAAAGTCTATAAAGAGAAGCAAAATTTTTACCAATAATCAGAGAAATACTTATTAAAACAAAGAGAAGCTATTCAAAATCCATCCAGTTAGCAAAAAATAGAAATGAGTAAAATTAAGTATTATACCTTATGACACAATTCTACTCCAAGGTAGACACTTACACACAGTTCCATAAGAGAGTACTATCTGTTACAGCAGAATACTTGAGGCCATTTAAGTTGTGACGATTAAAGTAATGTATATAAAAAATATATAAAAAAATAAAGTAATGTATAATTAAAACATAGCAATTACAAACCATCAATTAACTATCATTCAGTAGGAGGAGGAAATGAGCTAGATATACGGACTCTAACAAGGACAGATATTTAAAATAGTGCTAAATAACAAAATACAAAAAATAGGACTAGATCAATAGCACAACACTCTTGAGCAAATTTAAAATATACAGATACAAAATCACTATATATTTTTCAAAAACACATATAGTACACATCTATCTATGACCATATATTAAATATATTTGAGTTAGTACAATAGGAGGTGAAGAGACATGTGGCTTTCCATAGAGACTTACTGGAAAAGTACATGGATAATATAATACAATAAAATACAAGAGTCTCTTGTATGAAATAACAGCATATCATTATCTAAGGTGTATATGATTCATTTAACTATCCATAGCTAAGACTGAAAATAAAATGGTGTACTTGATTTAGATGCCTTGATATGATTCACTCTACACCTGGCTTTATCTTTATGTAAAATGGAATGATAGATGGAGAGGAAGGAGGTATACTGGGATAAGAAAGAGGGAGGGAAAGAGAGAAGAAAAGAGGGAGACAAAGTGAGAAGGAGAAGAAGAAGAATAGCAAAAGAAGCTACTAGGCCTTTCTCAAACTAATGGAGACTACCACAAAATACTTTAGCCCATAAAGTCCACAGATCAGTCTGGAGTAATGATTAAGTGACAAAACTATATTAAACACTGTAATATGAAGAAAAGAAATGGATAACATACAGGACAATAAGATATAATTGAACATATAAAAACAAACCTGCTATAAGCTTCACCGAACTTTACTACAAAAAATTCAATAATGGGCTTCTCTTACCAATTTACCTTTGTTGATACTGTTTAATTTTTTAGAATATAAAAAGGTTTAGAATATAATTTTAGAACATAATTAATATCCACAATATCACCTGCTCCCTAGAGAGGATCCTTTTTTTCCCATATGCTGTATATGATAAAAGGAATAACTTATCAGAAACTGAAAATTTGAACATTTTCACAAATACTATTTTAATATATAAAAATGGGCTATTGTTATTTGAATAAGTACATCATTAAAAACAGAAATCTGAATATCTAGTGATAAGTTAGATAGTCATTAATTTGTTGATGACTCATAGAAATTTCACTAGCTATAGCATATTACCTGACACAAGAAAATGATTCAATAAGCAAGAAAACGTATTATTTTGTTAAACTTAAACAATAATAGTTGCTCATTTCTCATTCTTACTAATACAGGAAAGCTAACAAAAATGAGAAATCAGATATTTGAATGCAATATACATATTAGGCAAAGCCAGATAAAGACTCACCAGGACAGAATATATGTGTAGACATCGATAAACAGGAGAGAAATCCACCAAATCCTGGGCCCCCGGTACCTGCAAATACAAAATTTAAAAAAAAAAATTTTTTTCAAAGAAAGCTATAAAGAACAAATGCACTTACTTTTACCAGTTATATTTTTTCAAACACCAAAAACTCTAGCTTCAAAGTGAGAGATACGAAATATACAAACAAATAAATATATGCTCCAGAAGACCTAGTTCTGGCATTTTAGTCATGGGATTAACAAACTGTGAAGATATACCACCAAAGCCCACAATCAGCACTAGAAGAGAAACAGGTGGCATTAATCCTGTATCTACCTTTACAGATACATCTTGGGCTGTGAGACTCCAAAGGGAAAATAAGAATGTAGGAATATGCCTTTGATGACTTGACTTTGTCTTCTAAGAAACACAGTAGTTTACATAAAAAATTAAGTTTCAGGCTTGGCACCCGTAGCACAGTGGTTACAGCACCAGCCACATACACCAAGGCTGACAGGTTCAAATCCAACCCAGGCCAAATAAACGACAACAGCAACAAAAAATAGCCGGGCGTTGTGGCAGGCGCCTGTAGTGCCAGCTACTTGGGAGGCTGAGGCAAGAGAATCACTTTAGTCTACCGAGGGTGATATAGTGACACTCTGTCCCAAAAAAAGAAAAAAAAAACTAAGATTCAGTGGTCAAAACAAAACTTGACACACAAGATGAATTAAAATGGCCTGCCAGCCAACTTCTAAAGGGCACCAGCATTAGTCAGCGTGCAATCAAAATACAGAAATATGCTAGGAAATGGGAGATTATGTGAAAAATAAGATGACAAATGGAAAACTTAAACACAAGTAATCACAACCAATTATAATCCAAACAACGCATGTCAATTAAACCTAGACATCAAAAAAAGAAAGGAAAAGGAAAAAGCATCAAGTAGGAAGTGGAGTGTAGCATGAGTGTTAAAACCGATTTGCTATGTGAACTGACAATGGCTAAGTCACAAAATACTTTGGCCTCAGGTTCTTCAACTAAAAAAGAAAACTATCCACTGAGTTATAGAAATTTAACAAGAACAAAAGGAGATAATGAAAGTAAATTCTGAACAAAACAAACTTAAAAAGAAAAAGGAAAAACATTACCTAAAGAAATAATTAAACCTCATTTCTTCTTTGAGGGATAGCTTCTTCACCAAAATGCTTTTCTCAATTAAATCTGCTCATTCTACACTTCAGTAGCACAAGACCCACTTTCTTTTCCCTGCAGAAACCACCACACCTCTATATTTATTGGTTCAGATTTATTGCCTATTCTGCTCATCGGTTTTGCATCCATGAGGGCAAAGATTAAGTCTCTATTTAAGTACTTCACAGTGTCATCTACTCTGTCAGCATACACAACAAACTTTTAAGTGAATCTAAAGACTGGAGATAAGGTATTCAAAATCCTACATCATGGCCCAAGAACAATTTCATTTAGGAAAAAAAAAGCCTTTAGAAGAGTTAACAAGCATTACGAATTACTAAGAAAAACATTTTATGGACAGATGGGCCCTATGCAGTTTAAAAAAAAAAAGGTAGGGTTAAAAAACATATAAAATTTGTAACTGTAATACTACAAATAGACACTTTCATCTTAACACAAAAAGAGTCAACAAATGATCATTTTTTAGGCATTCTTACTTGAAATGACAACACTTAAACATCTTTACAGTCTTTCTTTTTCAATTGCAAAGTAGAGATTTGAAGGAAATTCACTTTATCTTGACAGAAAACCAGAGCTTACTCATCTTGCTAAAACACCAGAAAATGTCTTTTATCTTGCCAGAAAACAAGAGCCTAAAACTAAGCAAAACACATTCTTGAAGAGAAAATAGAAAAACATTAAAAAATTATATTCACAATAGTATTTAAACTACATAAAAACTACACATACATTTGAAAAAAAGACAAGACAAAAAAGTGTTTTTAAAAAAGTTTGATTTGTATAGGAAATGAAACTTTTCCCTTTATTTAGAACAAACTATTATAATTATTTATTATAAATGTTTTATACTCACAAAACGTTTAAAGAAATTTCTTACCTAACATTGAATAGCAAATTCAGTAATAACTCCATGTGTTCTTCTTCATGCATTTTATTTATTTTGTTTTACTTTATCTCAGAGACATGGCTTCACTCAAAACCAAACTGCCCACGGCCATTCTGCATGCAGAGCCTTGGCTCTTTCACGCATCAGACCCATCCTCGTAGAATGAACACATACGTTAAGGGCCAGTTTCCCTAGAAATCTGGCTGACAGGACCACCTAAGACACTTGGTTACATGGGCTGAGACTGATTTATCTGGGCAGACTATAAAAAAATAAGATATGTTTAGAGAGGTGATAAAGGCTTTTTTCTGTCATCTCCAACAAATATGTACACCCAAACCTACTCTCTGTGAGCCTGGCATGACATCATTAAATCAGCTTCAAATTATTCAAAGTACCCTGACCTATAAATATTGGCTCTACTATTTTTTAGCTCGGATCATCTACCAGTTAAGTCTTCCGAAGCTTTCAGACTACTTGCTTTGAAAGCAGTACACAGAAATCTAGACAAAAAAAAAAGAAGGGAGCAAAACAAGACTTCAGTTCACAATCTTTACCTCTACCCCCAAAATAGCCTAATATTTAGAAATCATTTTTCCCCTATGCTCCCCTCTGTGAGGAACACTAGGAACTAACACTGTGAGGAACCAAGAAGAGTGCCGTGAGGATAAAGGTATGTAAAGTATGCACTGACTCATGTTGCTTTGAGCTAGATGTGTTTTCTCTGCTTCCACTAATGAAAAAGAATCACTTACAACCAAAGAAAGACAAAAGGAGAAGAGCAACATACACTGAACGTGAAAGAATGCTACACGTTCAGAAGAATAAGAAATGAACTTTCAAAAACATAAATAAATGGGGGTGAGGAAGACTGCCAGAACAAAGGTAGATATTTCTGTCTCACAGAAATAGATCTCTTTGGAAGTCTACATTTTGCTTTCTACTTAAAATGCTAACTGTAACAAAGCGGCCTTCCTACTCCTTCCCCTCCTTTGCTCCTCCCGCCCCTCAAGTTGCAAAGAACCATTCAAACAGGTTTAGGTTTCAGCTGGGGCAGAGGGAGGGGTCCAAGGACACTTTCCTAAGCTAACAATGACTGTCTCCAATAGTTTCTGTCTCCTAACAAAAGCCATGACTCCTTCTTTATCAGCTTCATCTAATTTTTCCATTCCAAAGTAAATAACACAGCCCTTGCATTTTACACATGTCTAAATTTGACAAATCATTATTGACTGGGACTGTAACTGATAAGAGATAACTTTGTGGTAGGACGTTGTCATTTCCTCTCATAAGGGCTTTCTTTCTGAGATACAGAAACACGATTAGAATAGTTAAACATTTCCTCTGCCTGGCAGTCAGGAACTCAAGACATTAAGATACTAGAGTTGGTATTTTTCTAGAATTCTCATAGATCTATGAAAATACTGAAAGTAGCCACAAACAGTATATTCAAGATTATCCTGCCTTTTTAATTAGTTGTTTTCCTTGAGTATTCATGTGAAATAATTTCATCACCAAGGACAGCAGCTACATAATTCCCAGTATAGTTTCTCGGGTTTTTTTTTTTTTTTTGCAGTTTTTGGCCCAGTATAGTTTCTGAATGGAGAGCATTCATGCATTTTTTACCAGCTCAAACCTCTTTATTTTGAAGAGGATCAAATAATAAGATTTTGATTCTATTAGCTAAGATATCTGTGCCTCAAAGCATGTGATAATGTTATATAAATGAGGAGAACTATGATTTATTTTTAAATAACAGGTAGTAAACAACTGTTAAAACAATTTTGGGTGACTAAACTTCACTATCCAGAGACAAGATATCATGGAGGCAACTACTAGATTCTTCCTTTCACATACTCATTACAGATCGTGTAACTACTAGATACCAATACACGTGGCTGATTTATTTCAATATAATGATTCTTGTATTTGTATGATAAATATTTACAGCTTCAGTCAAAATAATACTTCCTAAATTTTGTGAATATTTATTATTAAATAGCATTTATATTCTATAAATATACCAGCTATCACATAAAACCACTATGTTTTATGACCAAAAAAGCCTGGAGAGAAAGGACTTACAAATTAAGAAATGTAAATTTATAAGTAGGATTAAGGAAATGTCCTCTGACAAACAGACTAATAAGCCTCTCCAGACAGTATTTACTAGAGAAGATATACAGATTCAGAGTGGACATGGGAACATTACATGATTAGGAGGAAAACAAATATAAACATTTCTAATTATAAAAATTCTTTCTTTTTTCTTTCCTTTTTTTTTTTTAAAGACAAAGTCTCACTCTGTCACCTTAGGAGGAGTACCATGGACTCATAGCTCATAGCAACCTCAAACTCTTGGGCTCAAGCAATATTCTTTCCTCAAGCCTCCCAAGTACCTAGGACTGCAGGCACCTGCCACAAAGCCCAGCAATTTTTTTAGAGACAGAGTCTTGCTCTTGCTCAAGCTGGTCTCAAACTCCTAAGCATAAGCAATCCACCTGCCTCAGCCTCCCAGAGTGCTTATTATAAGCATGAGCTACCATACACAGCCCTCTAATTATAAAAATTCTTATAAAACATCATTATCTGGCTTTCATGATATCTTTTTGTTCCTTTCTAATACATTTTATTTCAGGGAAAAGAAAGTCTCAATACACAGAAAGAGAGATGGTTAAGTTTTTCTCAAAAAAAGCACAAGAAGCCAAGAGCGGTGGCTCACGCCTATAATCCCAGCACTTGGGAGGCCCAGGTGGGATTGCCTGAGCTCACAGGTTCAAGACCAGACTAAGCCAGAGTGAGACCTCATCTCTAAAAATAGCCAGGTATTGTGACGGGCACCTTAGTCCCAACTAATCGGGAGGCTGAGGCAAGAGAATCATTTGAGCCCAAGAGTTTGAGGTTGCTGTGAGCTATGATGCCACAGCACTCTACCAACAATGACAAAGTGAAACTCTTGTCTCAAAAAAAAAAAGGCATAAGAAAAATATTTTATATATTAAATAAAAAATATTTTGATATTTATAAGATAATATCATTAAAGTTTTAATAGATATTTTTTTACAACTTTTCTAAACCCTCCCCCGAAAGAAGTAATCAGAGTTTCATTAGTGAAAGAAGACAGAAAAAAATTACCTGACAGTAAACTGATATATCTTTGTATTTTATTGCTAAAAGGGGGGAATATAGTAAAAGAAAAACTTGCTTGCCTCCCAGCACTCAAGAAGAGTGAGCCAATGTACTATAAGAAAGTTACTTATGCTGCTGACAAAGATAGTACATGAAAACAAGTGTGTTCTAGTCCTATTATTAACACATCTGTAGCAGAAGAGACAGACATACACAAACACACACTCTCCCTCATGTACACACCATTTATTTTTCTCTTAAGAAGCCTTTCAAAGTAAATGCATTATTCAAAAAGAGTATGATAGTAGTTTGTAAGGAATTTAGATATGTTTCTCACTAATCATTTGAGCCATTCTCCACCTTGAAAAAACTTCTGATTTTCCACTTTATACAAAATAGTTTCTTGGTATTGGTAAATGAATGCAGGGACTTGGTGCCCATTTCTGAACATTACCTGTTTCTCAAGTCATTAAAACATACCAGGTATTTTTCTACAGGGAGCAAACAACAAATTAGCTGAACAGGCCTTGCATTGCCTTTGCATTCAAAAGGGTCAATTGCAACTGCCCATCTTATGTCTAGAAGCCAGGAAATATCTGAAAAACATTTTTTATTAATGTGCTTTTTGAACCACTTTGCTTCCAAATATTCAGAGAAAAGAAACGTAGAATTTATTTCGATACAAGCTTTTATGGAGCAAGACTAAATACCACTGACACACCAACAAACGGAAGGATTCTAAGTGACTAGAATTAGCAAAAATATAAAGAATTTTTTAAGCCCTTCAGCATGTAAGAATACCCTAGTGAGAGCTCTATCCTAAAAAATGAGGAATATTGCCTTGGGGGTCTTGTGCTGGCGCAGTGTGGACCCTTGTGAGAATGGCCTGTGCCACCAGTTAGTCCCCAGCCTACCAGAACAGGTTCATTTGTTTTTATCCTGCTTATTTAAATAATAACAAGACCATCGCAGAAGGAAGGCAGATACCCATAAGTAAGGCTGTTGAAAACCCTACAGCTACAGAGATTCAAGATGTATGTTTAGCAGTTGGACTGAATCTTTTCTTGAGAAAAATAAAATGTACTCCAGAGAATGGAATCATGATGTCCAATACAGAGGTAGGGTCTGGGTTCAGCTCAAACAGGAAGATGGCAGTCTCTGTCTTGTACAGTTCTCATCACGTGAGTCAGTAATGTTGTATGCAGCGGAAATGATAACTAAACTAAAAACAAGGACACAAAGAACAGGAGGTGGTAACCAAAGTCTTCAGCAAAGAGAGGGAAGTAAAAAAGGGAAAGGAAAGAAGAAGAAGTGACCTAGCATGAGCATCATTACATGTGATACTGTAAGAGACATGAATAAAGGCTTCTCATTTGTCTCTGAGAGAAACAGAGGCTTTGTTTGCATTATTTTACTGAACTATGCATATTTGTGCCTCTTATCATCACCAGAGTTGACAAATAAATTTACATCAGAACTTTCCATCTAGTTTTTATGAAGTAAAAAAGACTTTTTTTCTTTCAATACAAGTTTTTGTGGAAGGAAGAATATTTTTAAACAGACAATGGACTGTATAATAAGTTACTTGAAATCCTGTATCTGTTTTTCTTCTATGTAAACATAAGTTTCAGATAGATAATGAGATTTGAAATACACATTTTGTTCATCTTCTAAGTTAATGAAATAAAATTTGGAACCGAAAAATAAAAAAGTAAAAAATAAGGAATATTGCTGTGGAACATCTTGTAAATTATTAGGACCCTTTCTGAGAAATTTTTAAATAGAGTACCACTTAATTTTTTTAAAGTTTGCCCTAACCAAAAGAAAATCAGGAAAAACCACCATTTCTCCTTAGCAAGGCATTACAAAAACCCTGTAGCCAAAATTGGAGGAGAGTCTCTCAAGTATTCTCTATTTAAAACTGAATACTGGTGAAATAAAAACATTCAATTGGTCTTTTATTTAACAAGTATCCACTATATGTGTGGAAACTCTGAACTGTTGGGCAAAAAAGGCAATTTAGCCCTAAATCCGTTAATAAATATAAAAGGTTTGAGAGAAGGAAAAATTAAGGTGAGCAAAAGTAAGTTAAACAAAAGTTACAATATTATAAGTAAAGAACTAATATTCCTAATATATAAAGAATTTGAATAAACTTAAGGAAAAAAAAATCATGAGGAAAATGGACAAAAGACATAAGCAGTTTACCAAAAATAAAAAAAACTTACAAGATACTCCACTTTACCCATAGTAACAGGAATGCAAATGCAAGTTAAAACTATCCAGAGATACCATGTTTTATCCATCAGACTGGCAAAAATTCAAAAGCCTAAAACAACATTTTCTTAAAGAAGCTGCAAGGGGTGGGTTGTAGGGTATATAGAAATAGTATAACTTCTATGGAGGAGAATTTGACATTATCTAACAAAATTATATTTACCCCTTGGCTCAATAATCTTGCTTCCAGTAACCTACCCTAAAGATATACCTCTGATTGTATGAAAGAACAATTCTCAGTTTGGGGGGTTTTCCCAAGTTTTGAGGTGTTTTAAATGTAGTAAAATTCAGCCTTTCTAGTGAACAATTCTCTAAGTTCTGACAAATGCATATAATCCTGAATCCACCATCATAATCAAGATGAAAAGAAACAGGTCACCATCCAACAAAATTCCCTCATGCCCCTTTGTAGTCAAATTGTTCCTTGATGCCCAGTCTTCAGCACTGATCTATTTTCTGTCCTTAGAGTTTTGCCTTTTAAGGAATATCACATAAATAGACCCATATAATATGAAGCCTTTTAAATTTGGCTCCATTTAGCACAATGCATTTTGGATTCACCTGTGGTGTTGTTCAGGTATCTGTTGTTTGTTCCTTTTCATTTCAGAGTGATACCCCAATTATGGTTATATCATAGTTTGCTATCCTTTCATCCACTGAAGGACATTTAGGGTGTTTCAACTTTGGTAACATAAGAGCAAAGCTGCTCTACATATTCAGTTGCAGGTTTTTGAATAAACACATTGGCTAAATACCTAGAAGTGGGATTGCTAAGTCATATATGTAGGCATATATTCAATTCAACCAATTTGGAAAATTGGTTGGAAATTGGTTTTGGAAAATTCCAATTTGGAAATTCTTTTCCAAAGTGACTGTACCATTTCACAATTTTACACCAGTATATGAGCTTCACTTGGCCTACATCCTTGCCAGTACTTGATACTGTCAGTATTTTTTTTAATTTAGCTATTCTAATAACTGTGCAGGTAAAATACTACTTTTAATAGGAAAATTTTGGAAATCATTAAGTGCTCATATATAGATTGGCTGAATAAACTATGGTACAGTCAAGCAATGGAATAGAGTATTCTAGACAAGGGAGGGGAAGAGTACATTCAATAGTTTGGGTTATTAGCAACTTAGCACAGGGCAAAATGGAGTTGAATAATCAATGAAAATATGAAGGAGAAATTCTAGAAGACCTGAAATGACAGACAGAAGTTTATGATTGAAGCAAACAATTTCAAAATAACAGGACATTTATACTATGACTAGGATGAAAAACATCAAAAACTCCTTAAATCAATATGAGCTATAATATATCTTTACCAATGGATAGATCTAAAAGATCAAGAATTGGAATAAGAAAACTAAACAGTCTAAAACACATCATAATGTTTTCATTCAACTTCATATATTGTCCTTTGGGCATTTGATTATACATAAGGATATACATACCTACTTTTCTCTTGACTATATTTGTTCATAATAGACCACTCTTCATTAAGAACAGAAGTGCAAAACTAGAAGCCTACAGGGTCTATGAGTATTGAGAGTAAGTGAAGTAAGCGAAGTAGTTTAAGTTGTATTCTCTTATTAAACATACAAGGTCTGACAATTAAGTTCCTGAACTTGCCACTGTGGGCTTACACTGGCAGCACTGTATGTATAATTTAGTAAGGTTTCATAAGCTTACTATACCAGTGTCTCACAGCTAGGTTCATGTCAATGTGTAGCAGTATTTTGCTGAGTGGTATACATTATTGTTGTTGCATGTCTTTGTGTATCGTCACAAGAATATCGAAGCTTGATTTAAAGCAATGAACAAACATTTAATTTCTTGTTAAACTTGACAATAGTGGAAGTGAAATCAGGGATGTGTTAGTCCAAGTTTATGGAGATAATGCTGTGAAAAAACAGCAGTGTACAAATGAATTAAATGTTTTTCTGAGGGTAGGAAAAGCACCACTGATAAAGAGAAGGGTTGGCAGAGTAGAACTGATGATAACATTGCATAAATTCATTGAATTGTGTGTCAAAATCATCACTGACAGTGATAAACATAGCAGACCAAGTTAGCATTTATAGAAAAAGTTAGGAAAATCTTGTGAACTGAAAATCTTGGCATGAGAAAGGTGTGTGCAAAAATGGTCCTGAACTTTCTTTGCTTTTGTTCATTTTGTTCAGTCAACAATGAACAAAAGCAAAGGAGACTGTACCATTATTATTATGTTCAGCAACGAACAAAAGCAAAGGAGAAGTGAAGGTGCCATGGTCTTTTGGAGAGCCAAGATGATGTTTTAGGACATGTTGTGACTGGTCATAAAACATCACACCAATGCAACCCTGTAACAAAGCATCAAAGTATATGTTGGAAGTCAGCCTATTCTCCATGACCAAAAAAGTGCCATCAGTCCAAATGATGTTGCTAACCTTTTTTTATATCAGAGGGAATGTTCATGAATTTGTACCAACTACACAGTTAACTAAGTTCACTGTTTGGAAGTGCTAAAAAGGCTGTGTGAAAAAGCTACATGAAAACAACAACCTAAACTTTTCACCAACAATTAATGGCTCTTGTATCATGACAATGCACCATCTCATACAGCAACTGTCTATGAGGGATATTTCAGCCAATAAACATATAACTGTATTGGAACAACGTCCCTACTCACCTGATCTGGCCCCCAATGACTTTTTTCTTTATCCAAAAATAAAGGATTATTGAAAGGAAGACATTTTGGTGACATTCAGGACATCAAGGATAATATGATGACAGTTCTGATGGCCACCCCAGAAGAAGAGTTCCAAAACTGCTTTGAAGGGTAGACTACCTGCTGATATTTGCGCATAGCTTCCCAGGAAGAGTATTTTGAACGTGACTATAGTACTTGATATTCAGCCATGAGGTATGTAATACTTTTCTAGGATGAATTTACAAACTTAATTGTCAGGACTTAAACTTTACAAATGAAGTATCTAAGACTAATATTCACTTTTAGAAAAGACTATTCTCATCTTTATTTTTTTCAAATATTCATGGCCCCAGCAATCTCTTTCAAATGCCATTTTTTAATATACATCTAATATAACCAATATTATTTTCCCTCAACAGCATAATTGTGATGAAAAATAGCAATGGCCAGTGTGCAGACACAGCAGTAATAGTGGCTTACAGAAAAAACAATATTCCTGATTGTAACCTTGCTACTCGGGACCTATTAAAACCATGCTTAGAAAGAAACTAAGTTGGAAGTCTAGGTGTTTGTGCAAATTCAATTGCCTTTTTAAGAGTTGACAACTAATTTAAAAAATCTTAAGTATTGTGCAAGCCAACAACAAGTTTGCAAGCTATTTCTGGCCCATGAACTGCCAATCTACAATCTCTGGTCTAAACTTCTAATAGCATTCTTTATTTCACATTAACTTTCTGAGGAATAATCCTTATTTTCTATTACCTTCCTTTTAATAGAAATTTTTACAAGAAACATTTTGAAATTTGGGTCAAATAGAAAAACAACAATTTTTATAAGCATTTGACACAAATTATTATTACTATTTTGTAAGTGAAAAAAGGAGATGGTTAAATTATTACATGATTTGCCCTAACAGCACAAAACTAACAGAAATTGTACCTTCTAAATACAAATCTGATTTGTATACTTTCCAATTACCTTGTGCTGTGAAGTGAATTGTGTCTCTCCCAAAATTCATAAGATGAATCCCTACATCCAAATGTGACTGTACTTGGAGACAGGGTCTTTAAAGGGGTAATTGAGGTTAAATGAGGTCCTAGAGCAGGTTTTTAATCCAATAAGATTAGTATCCTTATAAAAAAAGGAAGAAACACCTCAAAAAGGAGGAAGAGACACCAGGGATGTGTGAACAAAGAGAAAAAGCATGTGAAGATACAGCTAGGAGAGAAGCCTTAGGAGAAATCAATCCTGCCAGAACCTTGATCTTGAACTTTCAGCCTCAAGAGTTGTGAGAAAATAAATTTTTGATGTTTGAGCTACCCAGTCTGTAGTATTTTGTTTGGGAGTCATAGCAAATTAACATGTCACATTACTTCAAAATTAGTACAGTACCATAATCATCAAGACATTCCAGGAGGCTTTATGTTATGTGGCATTTGTATTTAAATTAGCAATTTCCTCTTGTTAATTCTATATTTCAATAGAGGCACCAAAATCTGGACAGCTAAATTTGACATGAATAATTTGGTCAACAAACATTAATTTGACCCATACTCTATGATGGGTGGTGTGGATGATGTGGCTGTTCCCCTTCTCACAAATATTAACATATTATCTTAAGGCAGCAGTTCTCAACCTGTGGGTCATGACCACTTTGGGGGTCTCCTGCATATCAGATATTTACATTACAATTCATAACAGTAACAAAATTACAGTTATGAAGTAGCAACAAAAATAATTTTATGGTTGGGGTCATCACAACATGAGGAACTGTATTAAAGGGTTGCGGCATTAGGAAGGTTGAGAACCACTGTCTTAAGGGTTTCCTTGGATTTTATCTTCAAACACCTCAAAACTGATATTCGAGATGATGCCAGGGCCATAAATTCATTTTTAATTTAAAATGTTCACCATTTCTAGAACATTTTTAAAGTCCTGTGTAGACATTTAGAGAAAAACATTAATAGCTGTGTATATCATAGGATAATATAAAGCAAATTCCCTAAATCATATGTATTTACACTGAAAATCAAATTAATTAAGGTGATCAAAGCTGGTTAATTATTGGTAGTTTTATATGGTTCAATTTTCATATATGATGAGTTTTAAAAACTTATTTTTATTATGACCCGTTCATTAGCTCAGCCAAAAACAATATTAAAATAAAGACAGAATTTTACTAGGAAATACTTTTCTTTGAAACTCTTTCATAAACCTGGGGGTCAGGAATTGAGGGATAGAATGACAAAAAGAGACTGACTCCTTCAGTTCATTCAACATGGAGAGGTAGTTTTTCACCCAAGATCACAATTTGCTATTGAGACTTCATCTTCAATTCCTCAGGCTGTTAAATTTCTCCCCATCTCTAGCAAAATTTTATTTTGGTTTAATAATATGTTAATAATCTGCTTCCTATGCGAAAAACTATGTTCTAGGTGTTTGAGTTTTCCTACTCACCTCATTCCACAATCTCCTATTAAGTGTCATTAAGTTAAAGATATAATAATTATAGGAAATAGTCTAAAAATGCCATTCAACTCAAAGAACATATTAAATAAATTACCATTAAAAGCACAAGGTAAAAAGTTTTTACTTCACAGAATAAATATTTAAACTTGATAAATTAGAATTATAAAATTTCATTTTAAAATGTTGGTAATCTATAATAAGCAACAGATTTTAGAAAGCTAAACATAACTTTTTCTTCAAGTATTGCACTGATTGCCAGAAAAGTTTTAAATCATAGTAATGGAAAAGCCGTAGAAGATCTAAATAATTATGGGTTTGTTTTATTTATATACTAAAAAAGCTTCCTCATGGTCCTCTATAGCCTTGCAACTCAAAATGTAGTCCAGACACCAAAAGCATCATCCCCACCTGGAATGTTGTTAAAAATGCAGGCCCTCAGACTCATGCCCAACCTGCAAAATCACAGTCTGCATTTTAATACGATTCTCAGGTGATTTCTATACACAGTAAAGTTCAAGAAGCACTGCTTTACAACATAGTTCTTAACTCGGGTCCTACGAGTAAAATGAATTTTGTGAACCTCTTGAAATTTCAAGCAGAACTGTTTTTTAGTGAACATATATACCTTTCCCTAGGAAATCATTCCATATCATTTCACCAAACTTTTAAAGTAATACATGACATCAAATAGATTAAGAATGCACTGCCCTATAGGATTCTATGCCACAGTTATCATGCTCGCAGATTAAAAGTCACAATATTCCAAAAACTATGCTGTTCTCAATGGGGTCTGCTGAAGAATGACAAGAATGAAGGTCAGAACGTCACAGTGGGTCATGAAAGACCTTATCTGAAGAATTTATTCACACCATGCAAGAACTATGCCAAGAAACCAGTTTGGAAACATCTAAATAAATAATTCTCTACATGAGGTTTGAGATTAAGAATGTGCACTTGAAGAAGATTCAAACTGAGAAGTAAATAAATATAAGGTGGGATTTTTTTAAACTAGGATGCCATTAGATGACAGTGAAGTGCTGAATTCTTGTTCTAAGAGCTCAATCAGCAAATCTTTAATATGAATTCTGTTTGATTTGGGATATGAAACCTCAAAATATTAAAATATTAACTTTCAAGTAAATTCTTATAGTACTTCCTTTATGAGGAATCCCTCAACAAATATTACTAGAGTTTCTTTATCCTCTCTGGACCACACAGAACAAAGCAAAGAAGAAACATGAAATAAAAATTAAAAGGAACTTATCTAGGATCGTCAGTGAACTAACAATAAAGAGTGTTTTCTATCCAAAAGGTTCTCAAGGGTATATAAGAACTAGGTGTATATTTCATTTTTCATCTTATCAATTTCAGGTCATCCAATGGCAGGGACTATGTCTAATCTGTTTTCATAAGCCATAGTGCTTCACAGAATTTCATTTTCTGAATGAGAAATGTACATTAAGGGAATTAACTAGTCTTTCTTGAGACTAATGAGTTATTGTACTACTACTGTGACTAGTCATCTATGATGAACCTAATACCTGACAATCTGATTTCCAGGATGAATCCATATCCTAACACAC
Organism: Arctocebus calabarensis; assembly: GCA_963573935.1. Taxonomy (NCBI): domain Eukaryota; kingdom Metazoa; phylum Chordata; class Mammalia; order Primates; family Lorisidae; genus Arctocebus; species Arctocebus calabarensis. The sequence goes on from CAUYON010192502.1 coordinate 17,299, forward strand.
CAATCTTTCTAAGCTAGAAGACAGAATGCAATAAAAATATTCGGGAGAATAAAGACCTCTCTGTTCCTTTTGGTCTCCATAAGTTATCAGGCAACTAGTTAGTTCTTTAAAAGTGGTCCATTAGACCACTTTTAAAAAAGTCTCAAAAGACTTTTTTTAGCTCTATTGAGAGCTAGTAGGAGTTCTTACAATCTAAGTACAATAGAGATTAGGATGACACTTTTAAGCATTGTTAACTATTAATATACTTCGTTTACATAACCTAGTAAAGTATAAATTTGAACTAAAAATGATAAATACAATTAAAAGGCATAAATGTTCCTCCTTAATAATGAAAATTATGTAAAAGAAGGTAGTATTTTACATATATGATAGTCCTTCAGACAGTCAATCAATCTTAACTTCTAATTTTTGTAGACAAGTAACTAATTTGTTCACTTGCTTTTCAGTTCAAACAGTTTAAACAATGTCAATTCAATTTTTGAAGTAAAAAAGGAATAATAATAGGTAAAAGCCTACTGACTGTGGTAATAAATAACACAAGTTAGAAAGGAAGAGTAGTGAAAATAATGTTTGTTGACCACCTTTTATGGGGCAAACACTTGTGTAATCCTACATGGGATAGACTTTACTTGATAGATGAAGATTAAAGTTCCAACAAGTTAAAGTTATTTAAGGTTACTAAGTTAGACAATTACAAGGTTTTGACCATAGTTTTTGGAAAGAAAGGGTATAATAGGATAGTAAGGGTCTAATAGGAGACAAGGATGAGGAAGATATAGTAAACCCAGTTTTATATGAAGAAATGAAATAATTAAAATTAGATAAGCCCTCAAAGGCAAAAAAGTTAGAAGTAAATACTTTCTCACATGTATCAGCAGCCATTTTAAAAATAAATGATATGATTGTTAATAATTTTTGAAAAGAAAATATCAAAACCAGGACTGGATTATAGTCGTCTAACTCTAAGGCTCATGCTCCTTAACACTACTCTTACAAAGAAATTGATCCAAATCTCAAAATCCAAATCTCAAATTCCATAACAGTTTTTAAAAACACATTGCACTGTTACAGATAGCCTTCATGGCATTTTCTTAATCACTATATAAAGACATTGATACTCTACCTTTAATAAGTTTCACCTACTAAGATGCACCGTAGGTGTGTTCCCACTAATTGTGATCAAAATATTTCTGAATGTATATGAAGAAGCACATTGTGCCCTATGATTGCACCAATGTACACAATTATGATTCAATAAAATTATTAAAAAAAAAACACATTGCATATACTTCCAACAACAAAGAAGAATGTAAAAATATGTACTAGTTAAGCCACTTAATCTTTTTTTTTAATTAAATCATGGTTCTGTACATAAATGCAATCAAACCATTTAATCTTATTCTTCCCTAACAGTGACACAGAACTCACCTTAAAGGTTATAGATATGTCACAAAATTCCTAGATACCCCATAATAATTCATGCATTTGCTTCTTCCAGAAATGTATTTCCAACTTTCTGGAATCTTTTTGTACTTTCACCCTGAATCATTTCTCAATAAACAAATCTATTTGTTCAATTCTACCCTTTTGAAGTAAATATTTGTGTCACATATAACTCTATTTTAGTAATAGTTTCAGCACAGTCACCTAGTTCTCTTGTCTCTAGGTCAGGTAAACTGTGCTCATCCTGTAATGCAGTGCCTAGTCAGTACACAATCAAAAAGCCCTGAATCTTTTCAAAATTGGAAGAACGCATTTAAAGTTTAAATTCTTTTAAAAGAATTATGATCTAAATTATTTTGATGTATCTTCAGTTTCCTTAAATTCGGGTCCATTCAAAATGGCATTTAATATCTGATAGATCACATAAACTGTATGGATAAACATGGATTTACATGGATAAACTCTTCATTACATCTCAACTATCCTACGTTTAAGCTTAAAAATAGTCTTACTTCCCCAGTTCAAATGTTAGTTACCTCTTCATCATCTTCCTCATCTTCAACATCCAGAATTCCTGAATCCTGTTCAGACTTGGGGCTAGTGCTTTCTATCTCTGTATCAAAGATTATACATATATCTTTCTTTAACTTCCTCTTGCTACCTATTCTGGGTTGTTGCAAGACGATGTTATCCAGGTTTCTTTGCTGTTGGGCCTAGACACACACAAACAGAGCAAAAACAAAAACAAAAGAGGAAAGAAAAAAAGAAAAAAAATTAAAATTAATTAAATTGTCAACAAATTTCTAATTTTGAACAAGTTGGTATCTTAAAGAAAATACTACAACAAAAAGTCTTAGTACATAAAGTTTTAGTGTCAAAATACAACCAAATACATTAATATGTACATTTTTAATCCTAAAGTTATACTATTTTAACTCATTTTCCAAGTTAACACAGAGAAAAGATAATCAGTTAATATTATCATAAGACTTTGCAAATATATCCACTAGATCATCATAAAATGAAATCCACACCTTGCTGCTTAAGTTTAAAGATCAAAAGATTAGTCTAATGCCCATTACAGGGTACTTACCTCTTATAAGAAAAAACCATACTGAAACCATAATGGTTGGGAGAGAAGGGGTGGAAGCTTGAGATTAATTTTGATACATTTAAACTTAGAGGACTCTTAATAACAGTTATACAGATATAAGAGACCAATAAAATGTAGTAAGGAGAATGAATTATCTTTAGAGAGTGATTTGAACTAACTAATCTAACAAGATTCCATGACCGTAATACATGGACAACAGAGTTTTAAAGGTTTAATTCTTCTGAATTTTCATAGGAAAGGTATTAATAGTACAAGCCCCTCAATTTAAAAAAAGAGACTGAAATGATGACATAGTTTTAATAGATACAAAGAAGTAGAAAGTGTGACAAAGTATGACAATCTAGAGTCAACAACAGAAGCATTAAATCACCCAGTATTAGAGGTGGAAGTGACCTTAGTCACAAATCAGGTAACTGAGGCTTGAAGACAAAGGAATATTTCAAGGTTATGAGGCTAGCAAGTGGTAAATCAGAAGCTCAACATGTGATCTTCCAAATTCCAGGTCAGTGATCTTTCCATTATACCAACAGTCCCTTAAAGCATGACAAAAATGTTTCACAAAAAGGGATTCTTTGGTCAAATCAATGGGAAAGACTTCATGCTGTGTAGTCTCCTTATATACAATGTACATTAACAGGATAAAGAGGGAGAAGTTCAGTTTAAAGAAATAGGTTTAAATGGTTTAATCTAGCATGTTCCAAAAATATTTCCAAATGGAACTTTCTTTTTTCTCTGTGTTTTCAGTGTAATACTTCGTATTATCCCAAGATACAAAGTTTGAGAATGTGACCTCTTAAAATACAAATCCTTTAATTCAATATATGATATTTCTCCTTAGTGATAAATAGAAATTAGTTCAGGAGAAACATTAGCATCTCTAAAGATTCTGAATGAGATTTAGGAAATACACACATATGAAGTATAAGAAGTTAGTCCAGGCACTGGTCAAATGAAACATAAGAGGACAGAAAATAACTTGAGCTATGTGAACTAGTTTCTGCCAGGAAAATGAAAAGAATCTACATTCCAGAGATTTGAATCAATGGACAAACTTGTTTTTCTACATATTACCTATTGATATGTTGGTTAGATTTACATAAAATACATGGCAGGGATAACAAACTGAGAGTAAGAAGGTCTCCAAAAACATTTAATTAAGACATAAGACATATCTTCCAAAAATTTAATTAACTAAGATACAGAACATTCTTTGAATTTTTCCCCAAAGTAAAACATTTTGCCCTACTTACTTCCAATGCAAAACACCCAAAAATGGATTAAGGGCTCTGGGGAGGTGCAAAGGAAGGAAGAACGTCCTTTCATTTAAAAAAAAAAATCAAGCTCTCAACTAAAGAGGGATTACTTGTTCCCCAACTCTATCCTATTAGTAAAGCGAAACCAAAATCTTTCACAAATGAGTCTTATTTGATTGGATCTCAAGCTAATCATTTTTTTCACAATCAATAAAGCATGTTTATGTTTATGTATCAAAAGTAATCAAGAGGAGCCACATATAAGTACTGTCATTGAAACATGAAATAATACAAACTTGAAAAGTATCCTATGGAAATAATTTTAGATGTTCTATGATTTGTTCTTTTTAGTTGATGATTTTCCTATCAATTTGAAGGAGTTCAAAGTGGTTTGGACCAAATCAGCAAATTGAGACAGTAAATTCTACGCTAGAAATCAAAGGTGCCTCAAGTTGTATTCTCATGCTCTAGCTGAACCTGGGTCTCTGTTAGAATTAATTATTAAAGCTTCTCCAGTCTGTAAAGAAGCAATCAGGACAGATACTACAATCACAGATGCAAGTAAATATCACCATCTATTCACAATGTATGTTATAAGATTGGCAAAAGTGGGGCGGCACCTGCCGGTGCCATATACCAAGGGTAGCAGGTTCGAACCCAGCCGCAGCCAGCTAAAACAGCAGTGATAACTATAACAAAAAATAGCCAGGCATTGTGGTGGGCACCTGTAGTCCCAGCTACTCAGGAGGCTGAGGCAAGAGAATTGTCTAAGCCCAAGAGGTGGAGGTTACTGTGAGCTCTGATGCCATGGCACTCTACCGAGGGCAACAAAGTGAAACTTGTCTCAAAAAAAAAAAGTTAGGTAAAAGTGGTGAAGACTAAATATAAATATATAAATACATGTGATAGTTCTCACTTCAGCAACCCATATACTAAAATTGGGACGGTACAAAGAAGATTAGCATGACCCCTGCACAAGGATAACATGCAAATTCATGAAGCATTCCATATTTTTAAAACCTTAAGAACTAGAATCTACAAATTAATCAACATAAAAACAGCCAACAATCCCTTACATCACTGAGCAAGAGAAATGAAAAGAACCTTCTCTAAAGAAGACAGATGAATGGCTAATTAACATGAAAAATGCTCATCGTCCCTAATTATTAGAGAAAAGCAAATCAAAACCACCCTGAAATATCATCTAACCCCAGTGAGAATGGCCCACATCACAAAATCTCAAAACTGCAGATGCTGGCACGGATGTGGAGAGAAGGGAACACTTTAACACTGTATGTGGGACTGCAAACCAATACAACTTTTTGGAAGAAAGTATGGAGAACACTCAAAGAACTCAAACTAGACCTCCCATTTGATCCTGCAATCCCATTGCTGGGTATCTTACCAAGAGGAAAAAAAAATCATTTTACTATAAGGACATTTGCACTAGACTGTTTATCACAGCTCGATTTACAACTGACGAAATGTGGAAACATCCACCAACCCAGGAATGGAGTAACTGCTGTGGTATATGTATATCATGGAATACCATTCAGCCATTTAAAATGATGAGAGACTTTACATGTTTTGTATTAATGTGGATGGAAGTGGAAGTGGAACACATTCTTCTTAGTAAAGTATCACAAGAATGGAGAAGCAAGAATCCTATGTACTCAATTCTGATATGAAGACAATTAATGACCTAGTACACGGTGGGGAGTGGAGACACGGAGAGGAAGGAGGGGAGTGAGGTATCACAGTGTGTGACACACCTTTTGGGGTTGGGACACAATTATGAGGGGGACTTTACCTACTAAATGCAACCAATGTAAACTTGTTCTTTGTGCTCTCGATGAATCCCCAACAATAAAAATTAAATAAATACGTTTTATATATATATATATATATACACATATATATATAAAAAATACTTTGAAATGAAAATGTAACATTAAAGTCCACAAAAAAAAATCCAGTAAAAGCCCTTCATTGCTCTTTTCTAACATGCCAATCTTTTTTATTAATCAGGATCAATTATTCTATCCCTCCAAAAACAATCCTTAAAAAGAAGCAGATGACAGAACTCTATTCCCTTACATATATTCTCCTATGATTTCCTAATATAGAGAAATTGAGCAAAGTTTATCCTCTAACCCTTTTTCTCTCTTACCACTTTTTCCACCCTCCTGAAATGCAGCAGCACAACTCCAGTTTCCTATTACTATTGTGTGTTCTTCATCACCTTATTCCTAACATACCTAAAAGGGAACCCATCACCTTCCCACTACAATCCCCTTACTTGCTGCTGCCAGATTCTTCTTAAATCACATTGTTAATCATGTAAATTAGGCATGAGAGAAATCAGGGGGGAATTTTAAACAAGTGCAAGTCCAAACTTCATAATCTATTGCATAGAGTCAATCATAATGCAAGGCGAATCTAATTTTCCAATGTTCTTACACAGTACTTTCCAACATGACTCTTCCACTTGGATGAGACTCTATTTTAAAATACACTAGGTAAATTTCTATTTCTGTATCCTTACTTATGCCATTTCTCTACCCTATAATCTCTCCCTGCCCAAAGCCAACCTTTCCTAAAAAGTCCAATTAAAATTTTTCTTCTTTTAGAAAGCCGTCTCTTTTTTTGGTCTGTTTTGCAGTTCAGCCGAGGCCAGGTTTGAACCCGCCACCTTCGGTATATGGGGCTGGCACCCTACTCGAGCCACAGGTGCCGTAGAAAGCCTTCTCTAATTTTCATCTCAAGGAGCTTTCTCTTTGTATTTCTACTTTCAAAAACATGTTGAATGTCTACTTGTTACAAGGTATTATGCCATGGAGTCCCTAACTCATGAATCTCACATCATACAATTACAAGAAGCAGATAGGCAAATTAAGTACCTAGAATTCAGCGCAATTAGTATAATGATAAAAACAAATATAGAGGCAAAGGAGAAATTAATCAGATGTGTTTGGAAAAGTTTCAGGGAAGACTTGACAAAGGAACAGGTAATAAACAGTGCACTTTAAAGCTAAACATGATTTTTCCAAACAGAGATAAATAGAAAAAGTGACCATTCCAGAATGAGCAAATAGCATGAGAAAGGACTTAATATAATTAAAGCATAGGTTACGAAGGATTAAAAAGAGATAAAATTAAAGATGCTACATAAAGCAGTTGTGATGTTAGCTAATAGGAAATGGGAGAAGTTATCAAAGAATGTAAGCAGGGTAATAATCGGATCAGCTTTACAATTCAGACAAATCCTTTAGGAATATAAGAGTGGTCAACTGGGAGAAAGTAAAGACTGGAAGCAGGAAAACCTATAAAATAGTTCAAATAAGAATTATGAGAACTTGAATAAATATAACAGTTTATATATAAGAAACAGAAATAATTTACTGATTTAAATGTAGTTCATGGAAGAGAAAATGGAAATAAGAATAATTCTGAGTATTCTGGCCTTGATGACTGATCATAGGGCCATCCCAAGCAAAAGGAACCATAAAAATAGTAAGTTAAGTACAGAATGTACTGTTTACAAAAGTAAACTTGGTTCACATCCAGGTGAAAATGACAGTAAAGCCTTCCAATAACTCTTCTCTCTTTGAGGAAAAACTACCATTCCTAGAATCCTCCAAGTCTAGACATAGCAACATATACACAATAAATTGGGGTATGTATTTACCAAATAAAGGCAATAGATAACAAAATGAATCCATATGAGAATAAGAAGTGGCACAACTTTTTTAAAAAGGGATATCTGCAAAAGATATGACTTAGGTGTTATCCTACCTATCAGAGAGGAGAGAACCCATAAGCATTATTACCTAACCTGGACTATTAACCTTAAAAGGTCACTGTTTTACAACTGTTTAAGCAGTTTTGTGGTACATTCTACATATGTCATTAAATAAAGGTTTATTGTGAAATACAAATTCCATAAGAACCTAGAAATAAGATTCAGTTAAAATAATGAGAATCAAAAACCAAAGTCTCCAGTAGTCTTTCTCAACCCAACACTGACCTCTAGTGGACATACAAAGTGACTTTTATAAAATCATAAACTAGTTGAAAATAGAGGGTTAGGTTTACAGGTTGAAAGCCTAATAAAATTACATAGACGTCAATAACAAGGTGCTATAAAGAGACAGAGGGAGGAAAATGAGCTTTCTAGAGTTATATAAGTTTCTCTATCTAATCCTGCAACTGAATCATTCTATAACCTTGAGCAGGTTACTTTACTCTTAGTAACATTCCCATCTATTAAAAAAGCACAATCAAATTTACCTCAGAGGTGCCCTCAAGGATTAAATGAAACAATATATATGAAGTACTTTAAATTGAGGGAAAAAACACTAAAAACTAAAAACCATACACTTTGCCTGTCTTCCCTTTGAAATGAAACAGGATTCTTATTTCACTGTCTACTTTAGAGATCTAGAATATTTTAATACATAATCATTAATTGCATCTAATAGTAACATGCATTTCCATTCAAATTTTGCAGTTGTATACATCTCAAGTATTATGTATCTGTACTGGACAATACCACAATTCCACTCAAATCCTTTCAGCTTCTCCTCTTATTCCAGCTACCATCAGTAACCAATTCTGGACTGGCTTGAAAGCAAGACAAAATGTACCTGACACCAGTTCAGGCACTTATAGTACACCTCTGGCTTTCTCCCCTGGGGCTTTTCTAATACTACTATGTGGAATCCCACAAAAAACACTTAGCACTCAGGAAGCACAATCAGAAGTGAAACAACCCTTGAAATGGAGGTGACAGATAAATGCTTCTCCTCTTTGCTCTTCCCATAGTAAGTTCCACAAGACTTCTCAAAAAGTCGGATTAAGAAACCAGACTGCCCTAGCACTGTACCATTGTACTGCTCTCCCACCTTCTTTTTTCTCTTCTTCTGACCTTAATTCCTGTTTCATAAAATCATATAATTTAATAAACCACTTACATGTCAACCCCCACCCCAGGTTCCTTCAGATAAACCAAGGCTAAAACAATATCACGTTCAATAATACAGTGAAATGGAATCATGACCCTCTTTTGTGTCTGAAGCCCAAAATATAATCATGAAAATAAATAGCAAAATCAAGGTATCAACACACCAAAGTTGCCTCATTTAAGCGTCGCCACCAAAAAAAAAACTGTAAAGGAGCTGTACTTTCAAATCAGGGTTTTTTTCACACTTATCATTACTAGATTTGGAAAACAGTTTTCTTTAGCAGCTAACTACAATGATTTCAAGTGAACAAAGAAAAAGAAAATAAAATGAGGATAATGATTCAAAACTAAGGGAAAAGATTGCAAGATGATCTCAAAAGGGTTATTCGTACATTGTTACCTGCAAGAATGTATTTATATGTGTGTATATGTGTGTGTTCTGTGGGACTCCTTGAAAGAATACATTATGTTCATCTTTCAACAAAAAAATTACAAGTCATATTAAAAGGCAAAAAAAAGGGGTGGGGACAATGTCTCATGCTTGTAATCCCAGCACTTTGGGAAGCTGAGACAGGAGGATTGCTTGACGTCAGAATTTCTAAACCAGCCGAGGTAACTTAATGAGACACTATCTCTAAAAAAAATAAGAAAAATTAGCTTAGCATAGTAGGATGTGTCTGCACGTCCAGCTACAGAGAAGGCTGAGGCAGGAGGATTACCTGTGCCCAAGAAATCAAGGTTACACTGAGCTATGATTATGCCATTGCATTCCAACCTAGGTGACTAGTCAAGACTTTGTATTTAAAAAAAGCAAGAAAATCAAAACACAGTTTAAAACTAATGAACAAGCATCAGAACCAGAGTTGGATATGGTAGAAATGTTAGAATCATCAGTTTAGGAATTTAAAAAATCTATGATTAACATGGTTAAAAGACCTTTAACTATAAAAGTAGACAAATATGCAAGAACTGGTGAATAATTTAAGCAGAAAAAAGACATTTTAAGAAAAAACTGAAAAGGAAATGCTAAAGATCAAAAACAAAATAACAGAAATGGAAGACGCCATTATGGGCTGATTAGCAGACATTGCATCGTAGAGGAAAAATCTCTGAAATTGAAGATATACAAATAAAAACTTCTAAAACTGAAAACCAAAGAGAAAAGAGAATTGAAAAACATGGAACAGATTATCCAAGAACTGTGGGACAAACAAAAGGTATAAAATATATATAATAGCATTACCAGAGGGAAAGAAAAGAAAAAAGGAAAAGTAATAATTTAAAGCAATAATAGCTGAGAATTTCCAACAAATTAATACCAAAAAAACAGATTCAGGAAGCTCAAAGAATACTACACTAAGTACATGTTTAAAGAACAAAGCAAAACAAAAAAAACCCTCACATACTCAAACTTTAGAAAATGAAAGATAAAAATTGTGCAAAGAAATCAGAGGGGGGGGAAACACCTATCCAGGAGCAAAGATATAAATTATATCTGACTTCTCCTCAGAAACCATGTAATCAAGAAAAGACTAGAGTGAAATACTGAAAGTGGTGAAAGAAAATAACAACACCTTAGACAACCTGTGCAGCCTGGTTCATACGTGGCTACAGACCATTATTGGTCTATGGCATGAGGGTTGGGGACCACAGCTGTAAAAATGCTATTCAAAAGATAAATGAAATTGACGTACTTTTAGCCAGATTAAGAAAAAGAAAAGATCCAAATAAATTAAATTGGAGATGAAAAAGGAGACATTACAAGTGATACTGTAGTTGTCCAAAGAATCATTTACAAAGAAAACCATAAGTCATTGTCTTGATGAATATAGATGCAAAAGTCTGCAACAGAATACAGGCAACACAAATTCAACAACACAATGAAAGAATGCTTATCATAATCAACTGAGATTCATCCTAGGGATGCAAGGATAGTTCAACATACACAAATCAATCAATGTGATACATCATATAAACAGAACAAAGGATATAAGCCCTATCGTTTCAATTGATACTAAAAAACAGTCAATAAAATTCAACATCCCTTCATGAAAAATTTCTCCTAAAACCTGGGTATAGAAGAAACTTACTTCAATACTATACAAGCAACATTTGATAGACCCATAACTAGAATCATAGTGAATGGGGGAAAACTGAAAGCCTTTCCTCTAAGATCAGGAATAGGATGGACAAGGATGTCTACTTTCACTGCTGTTATTTAACATGCTACTGGAAGTTCTAGCTAGAGAAATCAGAAAGAAATAAAGGAAATCCAAATTTGAATAACAGAAGTTAAATTACCTTTGTTTGCAGAAGATATGATCTACTATCTAGGAAACCTAAAGGTTCCACCAAAAAACCATTAGAACTAATAAAAAAATCAGTAAAGTTATAGGATACAAAATCAATATACTAAAATCAGTATTACTTCTATATGCCAACAGTAAACCATATGAAAAAGAAACCAAGAAAGTAATCCCATTACCAATAGCTACATATAAAATATCTAGAAATAAACTACTACTCAATAGAAAAAAAATCAAAAATCCAATTAAAAATGAAGATCACAAGAATGTGCATCAATTTGAAGGGGACCAATTATTTCTCTACAGTTTCTGCTACCCTTCGCGCCTAGTTTTGCCTTTCAGTCATAATCTAAACCTTCAGGGCTGGGAGTAAAAACTAAGCCCGTA
>CAUYON010192503.1:0-16426 GCA_963573935.1 Arctocebus calabarensis
CTTGCCTCAGCCTCCCTAGGGAGTAGCTGGGACTACAGGCGCCCGCCACAGCGCCCGGCTATTTTTTTGTTTTGCAGTTCGGCCGAGGCCGGGCTTGAACCCGCCACCTTCGGTATATGGGGCCGGCGCCCTGCTCGCTGAGCCACAGGAGCCGCCCTGTTCTGCGTTCTTTGCTGGGATGGTTTTGATCAGACACAGCCCAGAATCAGCAATACTTCCTTGATTCTTTTTTTATAGCTGAAAGTACTCTCCAGGGCTGTCTTTGTAATGGCCTTTGAAGGAAGTTGGTAGGTGTTACGATAATATCCTTTTACAGTAGGCACCTATGGTGTATTTAATATTAAAATACCATGGCTACTATGGGGATGGATACTAATAACTGTTCTGAGATCTTTTCAAAATGATTAACTCACTTACTCCTGAAGTTTCATGAAGTCAATGCCACTTTTTAAAATTATTTATTTGTTTTTTTAACAAGTGAACAGTTTATTAAGAATTAAACAAAGGCATGATGTGATACAGTCAATGCCACTTTTATCACCATTATTACCTCAGAAGAAACTGAGGCATAGCCTGGAACTTGCCCAAGGTCACATAGCTGGGAAATTGTGCAGCCACGACCCGCACCCACGCTCCTCACTGCTGCGGGATGCTGCTGGCTGTGCGTCTGGCGAGCTCTGACTGGCAGAAGCCCCTTGTTTCTATACCCAGCTTGCCACTGAGCCCGTTGGGAGTGAAAGCACCTGTGTGCTTCTGCACAGAGAGCGGAGGGGACCGGGCCCATCTCTAACCCCCTCACTAGTTTTCACTGCTTTAGAATCAGGCACCAACCCTTTAGCATAGCTTTCCAGGACTTTGATCAATGCTTTTGAATTTCACTCCTAAACTTTCCTCACCAGCTACATGCCCAGAGCATGCCAGGCACACCATCCTGTATCCCTTTGCTCCGAACGATTGTCTCTCCATCCTGAAATGGGCTTCCTCCTCACACTCTACCGGCACACCCTGAACTTGAGTGAGTTCTGTTCTAGGGCTTTCTGACTTGAGGTCATGTTTGGTTATAGATACATTGAGATAATGATCCCTGAATCCTGGGCAACTGGCTGTGGTCTAGGTGGGGCTCTCCTGGCCACGGCCAGCCATGTAAACGTTACTTTTTCATGTTGAGGAACTAAGGCACATGGACGGCCACAGCAGTGTCCCCGGCAGGAGGCCAGCAAACAGGAGAGAGGCAGAGTGTCCCCCTCCACTCCCTCGCAGCCCAGCTGCACCCCAGGTGGGGACTTCCCATGGTGGCCTTAGTCCTCGGCTCTGGGTCTTCCAGGAGCAGTAACTGCCCCCTGCTGCTGTTGCTCTCCAGGGCCCCACCCTCGGCTCACTCTGCTCTAGAGCTGCCCACTGCTCCTTCCTCAACATTTCCACATTTAAACCTCATGGGTGGATTCTAACTCCTTCTGAGGACATCACCTATGCGACGCCTTCCTCCAAAACTATGTCTGAGGCTTGTCTTCCAACTGGCAGGTCCCCACTTACAGAAACATAAAACTCCTTTTAAAGCACCGGGATTTCAATGTAGACTAAGGGCCATTAAAAGCTTGGGAAGGCTCCCCTATCCCACTCCTACCAGACTGTCTGTATAGAAGGTCACAGGCAGGAGACAGTACCCGGCAGATTCTCCCTTTATCCAGAACACAACTTAGAGTCCCAGGGCTGTTTTTGTCCCTTTGTGTCTACATGCCTATCAATGCACTTGTCTCCTCTGGAAATCATCAGCTCTACTAGGGGAAAAAGGGCATCTCTGGGACTAATTCAAAATAAATATTTCTTGACTGAATGAATGAGTGAATGAATGACAGCTGGCCTGAATCGGGGTCCTTTTGTAATTGCAGAACAAACATACATAAATGGACCCCACCCCTGGCCTTAAAGCCCTTAAAATGGAGCCTTCCTCCTCCCGTGGACCCGGCAGCAGTTCAGGGAGAGCTGATTCTCCCTTTGATATCCTTCCCTCCACGCCAGGCTATAGTTCCGAGGACAAGGAGGCATTGAGCTCCTGGCCCAAGCCGGACAAGCCGCTGAGCCGAGCAGTCAGGGTTCCCGACATCCCTTCTGCTGCTCTCTTGGCTAAACCACACGGGTTGTTTTCCTCTGCCCTTGCCTGGACCACTTGGCTCTTCTTCACTCAGACCCTCCTGAGCCCTGTCCCAGGATACACACACACCTGCTCCCTGGAGCCAAGTTTCATGGGGTGTCTGGCTGTTTTTGGAATGCTCAGTCACTTGGGAGCCTTGGCTCCTCATCCCAGGGCAGGAGGATTTGCGTAGATAAATTCTAACCAGGGGGGCCCAGTGTGAGGCCCCAAACCCTCAATGTGGTCCAGACATGGCGGGTTTTCCGCAACTGGCTTATGCTGTGCACAGCTGACAGAAGTAGAAACCCAAGTTTGTAGGATACAATTCTTCTTCATAGTAAAACGATTTTAGCACTTACCACAATATACAGGCTGCTGATTTGAAACCCCAGTAAGTGTGCAGATCTCCAAGGAAAGGCAAATGCCATCCACCTTCACATTTTTATCCTCCTCCTCCTCTTCCTCATCTTTTTATTTTAATTTTTCAATAAGCCGGTTATTTGGTGCATAAAAAGTAAACAGAAAATGAATACTCTGTGGAATTTGAGGGATAGTTTTTAAGTTAAAATTTCGAAGGGGGGAAAGTAGGCTACAAAAACAGAGTCCACAGCAAAGGCAGAAACATAGTAGATCAAAAAATCCATCACCCTGCATCTGGGATGTGGACCTCACTGCTGGTAAGAGGCTAAAAAGGATCAAATTGACCAGAACAGGGTTCGGAGATAGTAAGGAATTTTATTTTTTGTTATTTCTCTTCAACAAGGTATGATGGAAAGTTAGGCTTTTGTTGGAGCAAACATTTGAAACTTTTCTATCTACTGCTGTTATTTCTGGGCTTTGCATTTCATGATAGCTATGAAATGTGTTTTTTTTTTAGTACAGATGTATACATATATATATTTTATACCTGCACACACATATATATTTTCCTTTTCTTGTTGAACCATGATAGTAAAAATGATTAGTGAGGTTGAAATCTGCAGCAGTGCACAGGACGCTGCCCTAGTGTTTAGAAGAGTTGAAATATGCAATAATTGATTTTAACATGCGCTCTAATCGGTTCCACATGCATCGCTGTCAACTACGATGCATCATAATTAAACTGACATGCTCAGAAACTGGCCACTGAAATGAGCACCCCCTGAATTCCCCGCCTGTGCACGCTTGCTGTTTCCCCTCTGTGCCTCTCCCTGTTAGGACCCACGCTGCTGGGCTTTATTTTGCTGCTGGTCTTCCCCACGTTTTATCTATTTTTACCTGCTCAGATTTTAAATGACCTCCTGGAATGGATTCAGGCTCTTTTCCCACTTTCATTTTCAGATGGCCACATATTTTAGAGATGATAAATCTATATGCAATTTCCTAAGTCATCATAAATCAGATATGAAATCACGACAATGGTTGAAAATTTGATATAAAATGAAACACAGCAGCGGATCCATCAGAGTTTTACATTTTAGCCCCTCCACTCCTCCTGAACCATGCTTGAACTCTAATTAGGAAATTCTTCGGAGGAAAAGGCCTAATATGCGACACACGTCTGCCTCTGGCCCCCATCCTGTGAATGACAGTGTTCCTTGTTGCCTATTCAGGGACTGTCAGAATGCTTACATGAGTCCAGGATAGTCTTTCCATGACAGCCCGATTATCTTTCTTTTTTCTTTGGTAAAAAGCAACTTGATACCATCGCAAAGGGCTTTGAACTAGGTGCACAGTTCTAGCTCCATCACTTGAATGGTGTCAGTAAAGCTGTGTGTCACTGTCTTCTTGGCAAGCTGGAAATGACACTACTCTTTCCAGTGTCACCTCAAGGTGTGAGACAATAGAATGAGCTAAAGGCATGACTAGATAGCGTGACCTTTCAGTTCCTGAAATCTCTATTCTGAGTTAGCACTTACTGTATTAATTCATAAAGTGCGGTACCTCCCACTTACCCCAGGATCACACCTTCTCTTATGCGTTAGCCACACACATGGGTCCTAAGATGGCAAAATATTTAAGACCAAAAGTTACTTTACCGCTATCTGTTCTTGATTGGGCTATGTCACTGACAGCAGGGTCCCATAAGGCCGATGCTGGGAGGAGGGGCAAGTCTGGGGTCTCCCTATTGTTTCCCTTGGAGGCACCTTTTTCTATTCACTTCAGTCAGGGCTCACCATGGGGTCCCACATCTTGGGGCCTCGGCCTTGCTTACCTGATCAGTCACGTTGTCTCTTTGGTTGTCCATGGAATGTAGTCCAAACTGTGGCTGAACGACCAAGCTGGACCAATCAGCGTTCTCCCGCACATTCAACAGCCCAAAACTCTGAGACAAGCCCCCCACTTCTCCCAGAAAATGAGAGTGAAGGGACGAGCCTGGCAGTGCTCTGCCGCGGGAGAGAGCCACGCCGTCTACCGCCGAGGAAAGGAGGGTTTGAGCCACGCTGTCCACCGCAGGAAGCAAGGTTTGAGACCCACACGCGGGAGGAGCAGAGTTGAGAGTGCTAATTCACGACATTGGAAACTGTCAGGTGGGTTCTAGACAGAAGAACTTATTCCTAGTACCAATGGAGTCTTATATCTCAGCTGAACCCTTAAAAGGGGAGCTCAATGGAGCTAAGGGACAAGCGGGGAGGAGGAGCGACCCTTATTCCCCTGTCCTCTCATTCTTTTTTCTCTGGGGAGTGAGTCTCTGAGCCATCACCAGGGCCTCACAGGGGTCTGGCTCCTGCTTCATAGGCATCTTGGCAGGGACCCAGACTCCTTACATTGCATCCTTATCTTTTGCCTACCAGAATATTCTCCTTACACCACTCAAGCATGATCTTGGGGTCACAGGACCTGCCCATTGGTTTTAAACAACCTCTGCAGTGATTCTCAAACTCAAGCTGCGTCCAAGTCCTCTGCAGAACTTGTGAAAACATAGATTGCAGGGCCCAAGCACTGGAGATTCTGACGCAACGAATCTGGTTGAGGGCTTGCATTTTTGACAAGTCCGCATATTATACTGAAGTTTGTGGATCACACTTCCAGAACCACTGCTGTGACAAATGGTAGATTAAAGTCAACTTCAAAAGTCCTGGCTTTCAGACAAATTCACCACTGCTCTGGAGGCCTCTCTCTACCCACTTATAACAGGGCTGATTTAATCCAGGTGATCTGTAAATTTCCTTAGGATGCCTCCAAATCGATGAGCAGATCATGAAGTTCTACTTGGGAAGACTGAGCTGGCCTTTTTTTTCCCCTTTAAGGCAGCTCTATCTTAGCAAGACAATTGCTAATTTCTGCAGAGAAAGTGGAAATGATCAGAGAGCAGGAATAGAAGCGGGCAAATGGTAGATGCTATGGATCCTAAGGTCCTGAAAAAACACTCTGCATTTGAGCAATCTGAAGATGCACTGCTTTGCAAATGATTTACCTACCAATGGGGCACTGTTCTAGAATAGACACTACACCAGCTAGGTAGCTTCTCACCCACAGAGAAGAATAGGAAGGGCTTTGAAAGCACAACAGTGGGATGGTAGGAGTTTAGGAGGGAAAGAGAATCCCTGGGGACAGGGGCACCTTCCCCCTCCTGTGGGAGCATTCAGGACTGCCTAGCAGGTCCTTCTGGCGTATTGCCACGAAAGGGTGTGAAAGCTTGAGATCAAAGCCAGACGAAGAAGAGTTGTCACAGAAGAGATGGGTTGTGGCAGCCTTTAGGAGGCCCCACCTACATTTAAAAAGAGGGAGAAAATGAAATACCTGAAGAGGTGGAAAGGAGAGAAAAATCACGGAGCCTGGCTCGTCTCTCTCCCGTAAGTGCCAGCACGAATGACCTGCGTCCCTCCAGCAACATAAAATGGCCATTTTAGGAGTAAGAACAGGTACGTGTGCTGTAACAAGGCTTTTCTCCCCTTTACTTTTGAGGAAGAATAAGTGATAGTTGTGATGGAAAATATGTAACCATCGTTTAGGGAATCATTTCTTGGGAGGTAAGAGCCGCATGTGACATTCTGATCAGAGCATAATAAACTCACTTGACACATGTGTCGGGGCCTAATATGTCCTAACGGTGTGCCAGGCACCAGGAAGTCACATGACAACAAGATCAGCCCATGTTTAAGGGCCTTCCAGTCTGGAAGGGAAGATGACAAGGAAATAATTTTATGAGTTTTGGTCGGCGTGATCACAGGCTACCAGGAGAGGGGCTGGCAGGTGGGAGTGTCCACAAGCCCCGTGAAGAGTGACGCCTTCGGGCATGGCAGAGGCCGGCTCAGACAGGAGAAACATGCTCTCTTCAGACTCAGAAGCAGACACGAAGTCTACAGAGCTGAGTTCACCAGACTTCAGAGGTTTAGTATGACCAGGGGCTGGGATTGAAGCTGGAAGAGAAAGCAGGTACCTGTTAGGTTTATTTTGAGCCGCTGATTCCGAACTGGTCCCAGTTTGCAGAGAATTTTGTTTTCATTGGTGAGGTGGTGGGCAGGTTGGATCGTGGAATTATTGTAACCGATGTGTATCCACAGCTAGGTGCCTGGGTGGGTGCAGTGTCCTTCCTCTCCGGTTTATCCCTCTCCTCTATGTGGTTCCTGTTCTTTTACAATGCTTCGCTTCACATCCTAGGCATGGCTCCTCTATGACCTCCACCTTCAACACCTAGCCGCTGACGTCCTTGCTTTCAGCATAAATTCACTTTCCAAATAAATACAATACGTATGACTGATATCTGTGGAGAAATATGACGTCTAAAGGAGATGAGACCAGGAGCTTGCTACAGGTTGGAGAAATGTTTTTCTATTTTGGAGTACCTGGTTCCTCTTTCCAAACGATGGTGACTGAATTACAGTAGATCAAAACCCCCCACTCCCTCGAAAGGGAAGGACTTTCTGCAATAGAGGACCCACAGCTTGGTTGGCTCTCTATTCTCATACTTGTAGCTAAACTTTATTTTTTTTTTCTGGAAAACACAACAGCAGCAAGGAAAAAAATCTACATCCTGGGAGGTTCTAACCCATCTTGAAAATGGCAAAACTTCCATCCTGGTGAACACTGGGCCTGCTGTCCAACATGACCATTGCTCTGCTGCGTAACAGGGCGCAGCGTGGCTGCGGGAAGCAGACGGCTTTAAATTGTGTTTCCCTCCCTTAAGAGGCAAGTCACATTGTTGGGAAGCTGGTGTCCGCACACAGACTCTGAATCCTACAAGGTTGTTCTCAGTAAGTCACTGCGGCCTTACAGATCACCCCTGATGCTGAGGCCGGTGCACGCTGCCTTTTGGAGGCTTTCAGAACACAGCAGGCATCCAGGATGGCGCTGCTTGGGTATTGCTAACTAGAGTAGAGAGGTTTCTGTTTTTACTCTGGTTAGGATTTTGCTGTGTGCCCAGAACTTTCAAAGGAGCTACTTGATTTGGGTGTATGACTACAGACTATCGAGTTGCACGTAAGGGCGTGTTGCTCAGACTGATGTTTTAGAAAGTGTTTCAGAATTCAATTGAGTGCAGGCTGCAGTATGAACATGTATTTAACCTGTGACCCTGTGATCAAAAAGAGGCCAAAAACAATAAATACTCCTCCAAAATAATTTCAGAGAAAAGGAAATCTGAGGAACAAGCAACCTCCCAGACATGCAGTGCGCTGATGTCTGTACAGCCGGCTCCAGGCAACCCTGCAGCTGGGGAGGGGGAGAGGGCTCTTCTCTGGACACAGTTCCAAAAGTATTTTCCGGATATGTGGCAGTTGCTGACACCAATGCTTCTCAGACTTTAAGGTGTCCACAAATCATATAGGAACTTGTAAGATTTACATTCAAAATTCAGTAGGATCAGGTGGGGCCCGAGAGTCTGCCCAGGGGACACGGTTCCAGCCATGCCAATGTCTCTGGTCCTCAGACTGTATTCTGCCTAGAGAAGGTTTAAAATACTATGGGAAGATACTAGAAAGGGCTGTGTGAAAAAGCATTCATCTGTACAAGAAACTGAAAAACTGGAGATTAGACACCATGACACCAAAATGAGGTACCAAGTGGAACCAGCTACCCCACAAACAAATCGGCCAGGCACCGTCTCCCAGGGTGGCCTTGATGTCCAGGCTGGCTCTGCTCCGGCCCTCAGGCCAGCTGAACTACCGTCCCAGGCAGGGTCAGCACTCATGAATCTCCGCCAACCAGTCCCAGTGCAGTGACCCAGAGTCAGCACTCATGAATCTCCGTGCAGTGACCCAGAGTCAGTTCCTGGACAAGTGTGCACAGAGGCCCATCTTTTCTAGGGGTAAGGGAGGCCGCTTGTCCTCAGATCCCCGAGTGACGACTCTGTCTGCTTGTCCTGGTTAAGAAATGAATAACAAAGGGCTCCTCACATCAACCCACCTCCACCCACAGAATCCAGAAAAGAGTTCCGAGTCTCCTGTCAGATGCCACCAGGCCCTCCCTGGAAGCAGAAGGCCTTGAGTACCTGAAATTGATACGTTGTTCCTCCTCCCAAAGAGGAGAGAAAAGGGAATCTCTAGGTCAGTGCTGTTAAAAATTCAACAAGCATCAAACTGGTTAACGTAGCCTTCATGGCATTTTCTTAGTTATTGTGTTAAGACATTTATAGTCTGCATTTAGTAAGTTTCACCTGTACAGTTTGATGAAAATAGTTCAGATTGTATATGAAACCAGCACATTGTATCCCATGATTGCATTAATGTACATAGCTATGATTTAATAAAAAAAAAATTTAAGGAGAAGCGCAGCCCCTGGGGCGTTGCTGACCTGCACATTCTGATCTGGAAGCTCTGGAGGGCTGGGCCCGGGAGTCTGAGTTTCTAGCGGCTCCCAGGGGTGCTGCTGAGGAGTGGGTGGGTTTCTGTAGCAAGGAGAAGGAAGCCCGTGACCACCCCTGTCATCTGAGTCTTTCAGGGGGGGTGGCACTAGCAGGGATGCAGGTTTGGGGGTCCGCAAGGCCAGAGGGGCAGGGCCCAGCTGGCTGCATCATTGCACCAGGTAACTGCGGCAGGCCGGAGTGAAGGACGAGATGTGGGGTAGGTTTTCCAGTGTTTGTTGATTTTGGTGTTACCGATTTGTTAAAGGAAGAAGGAGGAAGGCACCTGGGTATTGGGAAAGTGTTAGAGGGCAGTAAACTGTATCCAAACACTCCACTCCACGCTCCCCAGGCCCTGCCCCCACCTCCGCACCCCCCTTGTTGGCAAATTACAAGCTCTTGGGCTGACTTCCAAGTTCCCAAGTTCAAGTATGGAAAAAGCCAACTAATCTCCTGGAAAATCTCCTGATGTGTATTTTTCCTTAAAAATCTCGGCTGATTTTAAACTTAGTCCCCTCTAAACTGTGCTCAACAGGCATTATCATTGTGGACACACACAGGTCTGCTTTCCACCGAGCTCCTCTCCAGACGCAGAATGAATTTGTCGTATCCTGGTTTAGCGAATCAGCATTACTGCTCAAGCATTAATTCAATTAGTGCGTTAGCAGCAGGGAGGCTGATTCCTTTCTCTGTATTTCAGCTGTCAGGCCTGGCATGATCTTATTTCTCCTTGAGTATCCCATATCAAAGCCTGGGGTAATAGAATTACAGGGCATTAGGATTTTCAATCTGGAAGGGACCCTGGAGATCATTTAGTGTGGCTGCTCAGTTTACCGATGAGGAAACTGTATTTTTCACTCTTAGGAACTTGAGCAAATGCTTAGGTTTTGATACACATGTGTAGGGCTGTTACCTACCTGGATGAAGGAGTGAATAGAGCCTTCTGATTTTGTTGCCCTTGATCTTGGCCTTAGCTTCATCAAAGTCCATCTCACACACACTCCCTGGACACCATAGATTTTGCAATAACACACAAATGCCTCAGCTCCTAACAATAGTTGGAAAGAAATAGTGTTTTTACTTAGAGGACATTCTATACAGTTTAATAGTGGCTGTGTCTTTGGCGTCTACAACAGATGTTACCCAGTGCAGGCAACTTTTTCTAAGTAATCTAGTTGGATTTTAGCTGCTGAAATTTTCTGTATCATTTGGTGATCATATTTCATTTCAGACTTTTGAACACGACAGATCGTCCACCTGGATCTCATTTCACCATATTTTATTGATGGTCTGACTCAGATCTTTCAAGTTTGTGCTAACTGAGCTTGAAGGAGTAGCTTGTTGTTTAAATTTTATGACACAGAGAAGTAAACTGCCGGCAAATTATGCAACTGCAGTGGTGATGAGCAATGACTCAGAACTTTTTATTACTGTTTATTGCCTATAGTTAAGGGATTAGTAAGAACTGTTACATTGTACCCATTCCTGGGACAAAATCCTGAATTAAATTTAAGACAAGCACGTGTTTAACAAGTGGGAAGCCTATTTGTGTTTGCAGATCCAGGCTCTGTGGAGCCAGAAATAATGTGCTGTTCCCCTCACCTCCCCGGCACTATTCTGGCTCTGTAAATAAAGGCTCGCCTCTCCTTCCCAGCCTTGCTCTTCTGAGTAACCTTTGACGGCCAGCGTGGCCCCTTGTTGGAGGATCTGAATAACAGTGAATAGAAACTGCAGAGACGAGACAAATGAAAGGCATTGCTCGTCAGTCCAGTCTCATCGTGAGAAAAACAAACTGAAGGTCGACAATTCTATAAAATTCCTGACCAGTACTCAAGGCTGCTCAGGAAAAAGAAAAAGAGTCTGAGAAATAGAGTCTAGAGTAGGCTCAGGATACAAGAAGATTAAATGGGACAGAAAACAGACAGTAGGGACTCTCTGAAGACACATGGACTTCCATTGATAATGACGTGCCCGTGTCGGCCGCGTCTTACACTAGCACACAGATCATGAAACAGATGTGAACTGCAGAAGAAACTACCTGAATCCTGTACTTTCTCTGTCACTGTTCTATCATTCTAAAATTATTCTAAATCTAAACGTTTATTAAAAAATACTTAACATGCCCATTCAGCCACTGTGGGTCCCAGTGTTGACATACAGTTAGGAAAGCAGGAAACAAATGTCTGTGACGTGTCAAGTTTCGCCGCTGCCATTAAATTGTCGAAACAAATCTATGAGATATTTTATTGTTATTCCCACTTCACAGCTTTGGAAATGAAAACACTGAGGAGCAGCGAGAATGTTCTCTTACATGTTGACTGAGATCCTGTGGGTTAACGGGGGCAGAGCTGGGACGTGAACTTGTTCATAACACACATTTATTTCACTTCCCCACGTGGCCCCTAGAATCTTGCCCTTGAGACGTGGGGCAAGGGTTGGGGCACTGGGATGGGCAGGAGCAGGCCGTGAGGCGCCTGGAAGTGCTGTGTCCGGCTCCCAGGGCCTTCCCAGGGAGAGCCACACGGCCTCTGCTTTCCTCAGGACTGGGGTCCAGACTGGTTATAGACGAGTTTTCCTATTTTCTTGGATTTCATTTGATAAAGTAATAAAAAAGAAAATCCCTGTGCAGTGACTGTGGGTGCAGCCCCAGCCAGGCAGAGGAGCAGCCCCAGGCTCCCATGGCAACACTCCGACTGGAACTAAACGCAGATGAACTCAGGGGTCTCAGGCGTAGTCAGATAGCATGTTTGTCCAGAATCCCTAGCACTGGCCATGGGTCTGGGACAGAGCCAGGCCTAAGCATGTCCAGAGTCCTGGCCCCTTGAGAATCTGATTCAAGAGATGAGAAGACAGCCCAGAAGTCTGTACTCAAAATTGTCGGTGATTTAGCCATGAACCTCTAGTCTAACTCCAAATCTCAGAGAATCACTCTTCATTCTCGCCTGAGGGGAACACAAATCCTGCAGCATTAATTTATTGTCTGGACCAGGTGTCCACAAACTATAGCTAGGGTCAAGTGGCCCACAGCCCCACCTGCCTGTTTTGTAAATGAAGGTTCACTGAACAGAGCCCCACTGTTCGCCCGCGTGTTGTCTGCGGTTCTTTTCTTGCTGCTGTGGATATTGGGGACTATATGGCCCACTAAGTCTGAAACGATAACCTGGGCTTTACATAAGAAGTTTGCCAACCCATGGTTAGAAGGACGGAAAGGTCTGGATTCACAATTAGTCACAGCATAAGCAACGGAAACCTAGTTGCTCTCAAACTTCAGAATACCTAAGAATCTCCTGTGATGCCTATTTAAAAATGCCGCCCCCGGAGATTCTGATTTAGAAGATTGGTCTGATGCTTAGAAATATGCATTTTTAGCAATGCTTTGAGACACACAGTTCTACTCATCAAGATTATTAGCCTTGACAATAGCCAGGCCTGAGTTCATAATCATCTCTGGAGGTCTGGATATGTTTAGTTAGCTGCATATTATATTTGCACCAACATTTTAAAAATAAAACTACATATTACCATCATGTGCTGAATCTTTTCCTCCCCATCCCCCAAATTCATATGCTGAAGCCCTACTCTACACTATGACTGCTTTTGGAGATCGAGTCTTTGAAGAGGTTATTAAAGTTAAATGAAGTCATAAAGGTAAGGACCTAATCTGATTTGCAAGAGGAGAAAGATGTCAGAGTTCCTTCAATTTCCCATACACAGAGGACAGCCATGTGGGGACACAGCAAGAAAGTAGCCACCTGCAACCCACCAGAAAGGCCTCACCAGAAACCAACCCCGTGGGCACCTTGGTTTTAGGCTTGCAGCCTCTAGAACGAAGAGAAGGTAAACCTCTGTTGTTTAAGACACCCAGCCCATGGTATTTTATTATGAAAGCCTGAGAAGACTAATATCATCAGTAAGTTATCAAAATGAGGCATTTAAAAGTATTGCATGCATTTCATTCAAGCTATGAATAGGAAGCAGAAGAGTTGGACAGGGAACAGGTGAATAGAAAGTTGGTAAATGTTTGCAGAGTAATTAATGTAGACATTTTTGCTTTTCCATATGTTTTAAGAATGTCATAGAGTATAATTCACCTTCAACAAGGCACACTTATTAAAATGCACAATACCACGTGCTTTGCCATATAAAACCACCATCACAATCAAGATAATGAACACATCTTTCACCCTCAAAATTCCCCTTGATGGCAGTAATCCCGCCCTGTGCCCCTTCCTGAAGTTGCCACCTGCCACCCCCAAGAGGCAGCCACTGATCTTTCTGATGCTGTGGATCTGTTGATGAGTTCCCATTTTCTAGAATTTCACATAAACAGAATCACAAGGATGTAGTCTTTTGTGTGATTTTTTTTATTCACCATAATTATTTTGAGATTTATCCGTGTTGTTCTTTGTACCAACATTTCATCTCATTCCTTTTTTATCAAAGAGTGATGTTCTGCTTTGTGCACTGAAAATGTGTTCACTCCTTCACTGGTTATGGTTTGTTTCCTGCTTCAGGCTATTACAAATTTTTAAAGTGGCTATTAACATTCGAGTACAAATCTTTGTATAGATGCAGTGTTTTTTTTTATTGGGTCAAATGGCAGTTGCATATTTAACTTATATTAATATTAAGACACTGTCAAATTGTTTTCCAAACTGGTTGTATTGCTGCCCTTTTACATCCTGCCAGCAATGCATCAGAGCCCGGCTGCCCCACATCCTTGTCAACACCTGGTAGGTCAGTCTTTTTAATTTTAGCCATTGAAATTGGTGTGTAGCCATGCATCACTGTGTTTTTTCTTTTCTTTTTTTCTTGACATAGTGAGACTCTGTCACTTTCGGTGGTAGAGTGCCATCACATCACAGCTCACAGCAATCTCAAACTCTTGGGCTCAAGCAATTCTCTTGCCTCAGCCCCCTGAGTAGCTGGGACTATAGGCGTCTGCCACAACACCCAGCTAATTTTAGAGACTGGGGTCTCACTCTGGCTCAGGCTGGTCTCAAACTCATTAGCTCGGGCAATCCACCTGCCTCGACCTCCCAGGTGTCGAAGTGTGAGTCACCGCACCTGGCCTCTGTAATTCCATTTTTTTCCTCTTTTTTTTAGTAAATCATAGCTGTGTATATAAATGCAATCATGGAGCACAATGTGCTGCTTTTATATACAATTTGAAATATTTTCATTGAACTGGTTGACATAGCCCTCATGGCATTGTCTTTGTTATTGTGTGCAGACATTTATATTCTATGATGTTCTTTGACACACAAAATTTTTAAATTTTGATGTAGTCCAATTTATTAATTTTCAGGATATGGACATTAACCCCCAGGTTTTCTTCTGTCTATTTAGGTTGCTGATGTGTTTTTTGAGTTAATTTGTAGATTTGATGTGAGGTATGTGTCCACCAGTTGTCCCCTGTCATTTTTTGAAGAGACAACTATGTTCCCACTACTTTGTGCTGACACTCCTGTCAAAAACCAGTTGGCCATAAATGCATGTATATGGGTTTATTTTGGACTTTTAATTTTATTCTTTTTGTCTATCTATCTATCCTATGCCAGTATGAGTTGTTTTGATTTCTATATCTTTGTAGTAACTTCAGACATTTAGTAGAATGAGTGTTCTCCTTTTTCACAGTTGTTTTGGCTACTTAAGATATCTTGTGGTTCTGTAGGAATTTGAAGATAAGCTTTTCCATTTCTCAAAAGTTTTTGAGAAATTTTAGTTTTGATAGGGATTGAATTGGATCTATAGATTCTAATATAAGGTTTTTAATACTTTTAAAATATCACCCAGAAGACCAAAAATCACATTATAACAAAGACATCTGTACCAGAATGTTCATTGTAGCCCAATTCATAATTGCTAAGTCATGGAAGAAACCTAAGTGCCCATCGATCCACTAATGGATTAATAAATTGTGGTACATGTATAACATGGAATATTACACAGCCTTAAAGAAAGATGGAGACTTTACCTCTTTCATGTTTACATGGATGGAGCTGGAACATATTCTTCTTAGCCAAGTATCTTAAGAATAGAAGAAAAAATATCCAATGTACTCAGCCCTACTATGAAGCTAATTTATAGCTGTCATATGAAGGGTATAACCCAACTATAACACAAGAATATGGGGAAAGGGGCAAGGGTAGGGAGGGGAGGGGTGAGGTGGGGGTGAAGGAGGGTAATTGGTGGGGCCACACCTACAGTGCATCTTAGAAGGGTACAGGCAAACCTTACTAAATGCAGAATACAAATGTCTTCATGTAATAATGGAGAAAATGCCAGGAAGGCTATGTTAATCAGTTTTATGAAAATAGTTCAGATTGTATATGAAACCAGCACATTGTACCCCTTGATTGCACTATTGTACACAACTATGATTTAATAATAAAGATAATAAAATAATAAAAAAATATCAAATTTTTGATTTATGAACACAAGATTCTTTCCATTTATTTAGGTCTTCTTTAATTTCTAGTTTTGTGGAGATTAAGAAGGATCATTGTTAATTCTTCCTTAAGTGTGTGGTAAAATTCACCTTGGAGCCATCTGATTCTTGGTTTTTCTTTCTCGGGAGTTACTTCTTGTTGTTTTTTGTTTGTTTATGTTAAATTCTGATAGGGATCTACTTACTTAGCCTATTCAGATCTTTGGGGTTTTTTTTGAACCAGCTTCGATAATTTTTTTTTTATTTTTTGCAGCTTTTGGCCAGGGCTGGGTTTGAACTTGCTACCTCCGGTATATGGGGCTGGAGCCCTTCTCCTTTAAGCCACAGGCGCTGCCCAGCTTCAATAATTTTTATGTCATCTTGGTTATCTAATTTGTTAATGTGTATAACCCTTTGTTTCCGTTAGGTTGGTGGTAATGTGCCGGCTGTTACTTCTGATTTTACTTATTTGCTCTCTTCTCTCTTTTTTCTTTTGTCAGTCCAGGAGAAGTTGTCTCAATTTTGTTGATATTTTTAAAGCATTGACTTTCGCTGCCACTTGTTCTCTGCACTGTTCTCCTGTCCTCATTCATTTACCTCCTCTCTGCTCTGTACTCTCCCTTCCCTCTAATCTCTGAGTTTAGTTTGCTTTTCTCAATCTAGTTTCTTTAGATGTAAATTCGCTACTGATTTGAGATCTTTCTTCTTTTTTTTCCCTAGGAGGCCAAGTAATTGATTGATTGATTGATTGATTCATTCATTCATTCATTCATTTAGAGACAGAGTATCACTCTGTTGCCCAAGGCAAGTGTGCGATGGTGTTAGGCTAGCCCACAGCAACCTCAAACTACAAGGAAAAGGGATCGGGAGGGGAGGGGAAGGGGGAGTATGGGTGGAGGGAGGGCAATTAGTGGGATCACACCTACAGTGCATCTTAGCAGGGTACTGGTGAAACTTATTCAATGTAGAGTATCAATGTCTTTATATAGTGATCAAGAAAATGCCATGAAGGCTATCTGTAACAGTACGATCAAAACATTTCTGAATGTATATGAAGCACATTCAGCCCTATGATTGCACCAATGTACACAATTATGATTTA
>CAUYON010192504.1:0-32435 GCA_963573935.1 Arctocebus calabarensis
ACACCTCTCACCATTAACTAAGATAGACTCTCACTGGATTAAAGACTTAAACTTAAGACATGAAACTATAAAAATTCTAGAAGAAAGTGCAGGGAAAACTCTTGAAGGAATTGGCTTGGGTGAATATTTTATGAGGAGGACGCCCCAGGCAATGGAAGCAGTATCAAAGATACACTACTGGGACCTGATCAAATTAAAAAGCTTCTGTACAGCCAAGAACATAGTAAGTTTAGTAAGCAGACAGCCCTCAGAATGGAAGAAAATATTTGCAGGTTATACCTCCGACAAAGGTTTAATAACCAGAATCCACAGAGAACTCAAACGTATTTTATTATTTATTTATTTTTTAGAGACAGAGTCTTCACTTTATCACCCTTGATAGAGTGCTGCGGAGTCACAGTGCACAGCAACCTCCAACTGCTGCTGGAGATTCTCTTGCCTCAGCCTCCCGAGTAGCTGGGACTACAGGTGCCGGCCACAAAGCCCAGCTACTTTTTGATGCAGTTTCCGTGGGGCCAGGTTTGATCCTGCCACCCTCAGTATATGGGGCTGGCACCTTAGTGATCCAGAATTTTAAAATGTGCATTTTCCCAACTAACAGCATTCATGACTTTGGTTTGACCTTGTCCTTGCATTGCTATTGCATTTCAGAGATATGTGATGACCAGACTGATGGAACGCGTGAGATTCTAAGGCTCAGCCGCAGAGCCACACTGCCGGAATCTACCATGGGCTGGCCATGTGACATGGGCTAGTTTCATAAATCTTAACCTTCGGGTGCTCATTTGCAAATTCAAAGCATAGCAAGTACCTACCTAACAGCTGCTGAAGCACTATATTTGAAAAAGCACTACAGAGTAGCACGAGGTATGGCGCTTCTAGTGAATATAGTTACAAATATTCAGTGTTTGTTAGTCATGGTGGTTTTTATTGTTCACCTGGGTTCTCTGTTCTCAATTAGTCAGCAAATCTGCCAATTAATTGTCTGCCATGAGCAGACGATAGATTAGATTTCAAAAGCTTTGTTAATTACTCACATTTTAAAAAAAGGATGAATAGGAGTAATTATTATTGCCATTTTTTTATATTTGCCTTTACCTTAATTTCTATAAAACTCCTAATGAAGTTGTTTTTAAGAATGGCTTTACATAAAATTGGAGTCATTACTTTTTGAGGGTATCGTTGATTTAAAAATTTTAAAAATAGCCTGCAATTATGTAGTACCTCCCATAAATTCCAGTCCCAATTTTAAAAGCCTGTGTTATTTATAGTCTGTGGCGCTCACCATTGTCATCATGGAAGCTTATTCTATTTATCTGTCGGAGAATATTTGGGCTTAAAATGTTTTAGATTTTTGTTTTGTTTACAGAGCGCTGATTCATATGAAGGTGGTAGCTCTGGCTGAAAGTCTGAATTATACTTGCATGTGTGGCTTTCCTTCCCATTGAAACAGAAATGATCCCAGTGAGTGAAAAGCAAAGATAAGCTGAGAATGGAGTTGCAATCTTGGTTTGTGCAGGTGCTGTTTTGTTAACATCCTGGTGCATGTGCATTGTATTTTTGCACACGGAGTAATAGTCAATTTTTTTTCTTTTTTGTAACATGCATTACAATGTTCAGCTCATTACAAGTCACGACAAAGCCCTATGGGAACCAAAGAGAAGACCCATGCTCTTCATATACTGAGACGCTGTTCCCATTGTAACTCGAAGAATTTTAGTTGAGGAAATATTCACTGGCGATTTTCTTTGTGGGTTGTTTATAGAGAAGCTACTTTTTGCCTTGCTTTTTTTAAGGTGCTATATTGAGGCAGTCTTAGGCTTTGAGTTTAGTCTTCGCAATTGATAGAAATCACACCAGGCCTACCTGCACCTTTGTGTCACAAAACTGTGTCCCCCTTTCCTTTCTACTGCTTTTCCACCATTCAGAGCTAAAACAAACCATTTTATAACAACCTCATCAATTTTTCCCTGTGTGCACTTTAGTTAAAAGACTGTCCTGTGCTGTGCATTCAGCTCTGTGGAGACTCTGTCACAGCCGGCTTATTGGACATCAAAGTGGAGCACAACCGCGGAGGGTCTGATGTGTCCCTGTAATGCATCTAGGGGACACTTTGTTTCAGAAGGCTAAGGAGAACGGGCATTTTATCACAATACATAAGGCATTCAGATTTCACTACAGTTTTTTTTAAAGAATCAGAAATAATTCTATCTTCAACATTTGAAATGACTCAGTGGTTTTCTCCAAGTCCATTTTCATAAGAAAAAAAAAAGAATATCAAGCTGTTTTGGTGTCCCATGTCTTCTTTTTCAATCAGAACAATTCTAGCTTGATTTATAAATTGTGAATACAACTTTTTGTTCCTTAAAATATGAGATATATAGGCAGGTTGTGTTTGCTACCCTACACTCCATCGTGTAATGTGGTATGTGCGTTTTTAAGAAATATGAAAACATGTTAAATATTGTAAATGCAGTTATATTTTGGGCTTTTTAGTGTCTCTCTCTTTCTCTGTGAATCCCAGTCTTTTCCTCAACCAAACTGTTTCTTATTAACTTTGAACAATAACTTAGTTTTCTTGCTAGCTCATTCATCATTGATAGCTCAATTCCTTTATCTAAAGATATTTATCAAATGTCTTCATTGCTAAGAAGGCAGTATGTAGTATAACCTATTTTGAAGGTGGAAGAAATTTTTAGAAATTACTTTAATTAAATAGTGACCTCCACATTTTAAAGCAGGGACCTGCCATTCATCCAATAGTCCACATTTACTAATTACCCCACATATCATCTAATCTGTAATACCAAAGATGATAAAACATGCCCTGACTTTATGTACCAATACGACAGAAAAAAGAAACATGACCAACTTAAATCATGAACTCACTTTGGCAGTAAGACACCTTCTAATTTCAGAGAGATTATAAGAATAAGACTATCTTATTAATATACATGTATCACTCCTTCATAAAATATATAATTTGCACCCTATATTTCATAGCAAAGCAAATGTTGTAAAAAATATGCACGTATCTTCTCATAAGGCAAAAGCAGGATAGCTGCTTCGGTTGAGGGGGGAGGTGGTGCAGGAAAGATGACACGGGATATGAGGGGACATGAAGCTTTAAGACATTCTTTGGCCAGAAGCCATCCTAAGAATATAAACAGTTTACTTATGCCTACACAAAACTGGAAATGTTTTCAATATTCTCTTCTAGTGACAGTTCTTCTTTCTCTGCACATTATGGTTCTTTGTTGCAGAGTATCAAAACATCAAAGAACTATAGTGATTGTCCAAAGTTTCTAAGCTTCATGAGATTGACTCTGAGGTAGCGCTGCTGGTGCCTCGGGCCCTTCAACCCCTGGGAGCAGGGCAGCTTCTGGAGGCTGCCTCTCCTGTCTGCTCAGGGATGTACTCCACTGTCTCTTTCCAACCAGAGTCATCTCTGGAGCTCCAAGGAGTGATGTTTTCTTCTTCTGAAGAAAAGAGCAGGATCCTTAGTCTAGAAACAATAAACAGTAGACATAAAGGAGGATGAGAAATTCAAAACCACTTACCCGTATGTGTGGATATAGCTTTTGCTTTGAAATGTGTATTAATGTATGGCAAAGTCCATCAGTGTGAATACAGACAGTATAATAATTTGGACTTGATCCTTCCTTCATGGACATGTGTTGTATATAGGTACAGCTTTGGGGAGAACTGATTTTTGTCTTCAGGTTCTATTTGACTACAAATTTGCTTTGAAAAAGTAGGTAATTACTTTCTCCAAAGATCAAACACTTCAGTCTCTAATAAAAAGGGAAAGATACGGCATGTGTACGGATAAAAGTAACAGAAATAATCCTTGTTTAGTTAATATATTGCTTTTGCTACTCAATATTTTTCATTCTGTTCAAAATAACACAAAATTAAGATAATAGCTTTATAAAATTGATTCAGATATATTAATTGCTTCTTTGCGGACTTATTATAATTCAGTACTTTCTCCTGGTGTGGTGCATGTTGTCATAGTTTGGAGTTGGTATGCTATGCCATTAACCATTTTTATAAGGCTTTGCTTACTTACATGGTTATATCACTTTGATTTTTTAAATTGTCTTTATTTACTTCCTAGAAGTTATCAAGCTGACATAAAAAAGCCATCTTCTAATGGGAGTGAATTTTCATAAGCTATTTTCATCAAATTTCATTCTCAGATGTTGTATTTGGCCCTGTGTCAAACATTAGATTGCCTTCCCTGCATTTTCCTTCTTAGTCTAAGAAAATGTACATTATGTTGATTATATATTATTGATTGCAATATACCATGTGGAAATTTGCTTGTTTTTAGGTACATTTTCAAACCAAAAAGTTTGCGAACAGAAACAAGCATTTAAAAGTTAAGTCTATTTTTCTTTATTTATTTTTTGTTTAGCAGGCCCTGGCCATGTTTGAATCTTCTACACCCAGGGGTTGATGCTTTAACCATTGAACTACAGGAGCCCTTAAAAGTTAAATCTATGAATCACACACAAACCAAAAGGAGGAAATTGAGGTTTTTCTATTATACTATGTGGCACACAATCACTCTAGAAGGGGGAGGATGGGTAGAGGGAGGACAATTGGTGGGATCACACCTACGGTGGATCTTAGCAGGGTACTCGTGAAACGTATTAAAGGTAGAGTATCAATGTCTTTATATAGTGATCAAGAAAATGCCATGAAGGCTATCTGTAACAGTACGATCAAAATATTTCTGATTGTATATGAAGCACATTGTGCCCTATGATAGCACCAATGTACACAATTATGATTCAATAAAATTATTTAAAAAAAAAAAACCAGTAGTGCACGTTCTCAGGACCACCTCCTGCTGTGAGACATGCTCATAAATTAGGGAGATTAGAGTCTCTTCCCATAGAGCTGTTGGCTGTATCTCCTAGTGAAAGCAACTGTTGAAAGCTGTCTGTAGTGAGCCCTGTCATTACCAATTCTTCCAAACAGCTCTGGGGGCAGCTTGGCCAAGTAGCCTCGCTCAGGGCTGAAAGGAGGAAGATCGGAGCCTGCCAGGTCAGCGGGGCACTTCCTTCCCTATCCAGACACACAAAGCAGCCACCTGGTCTGAGGAGGCTCACAGCCTGCTGATTCACAAGGCCTTGGCCAGCGCAGCCGCCCACCACCCCTTCCGCCCCAGCAGCAGCAGGTGGTGCTGCTGGCTTCTTGGTGACCCCTGCACAGCTTAGTCTTCTGTGAGTCCTGAGCTATGACTGCCTCCCTGTGCACATGAATATTCATCAGTGAGGCTCAGGGTGAAGCAGGCTGGCGGGTGAGAGGCACCCAGGATGCCTCTGTGCTCTCTGTGAATGGGCCCACAGAGGACAAGGCCGGAAGCTGCTCGATCTTTCCAACCTTGGTTCTATCCTCTTTCCTCTCATTCACTTGTGCTTTCATCAAGCTTTTTTATTTATTGGGTGTGTGGAATGGCCTGGTCCCCACCAAGGATGTGGTGAGAGCACAGAGAAGCCTTGCATTCTGCACTACTGTCCATTCACAGGGCTGATAATATCCTGCACCCCTGCCAGCGAGTGTTCCTGAGGCCAGCTGTGCCTTAGCCCTGTGCTGGCCCTTTCCTAAAGAAGGAGGAGGGAACGTTATTTATCCCTGTTACATTTGAAGAAATAAAGATGCCACCGTGTGTGGCCTCCCATGACTCCCGGCACACAGCAAAGAGGAAAATCACACTAGCTGTGGGACTGTTTTCCTGTGCCTATGAGGCTTTGCCCATTTGCTTAATCAGAATCGAGCCTAACAGCTTGCATGGTGTCCCGGACACACATTAGGTTGTTGGTGTCGCTTGTGGAACGGACCCACACAGAACTTACCAGTGCTAATAAGTAGCTCATCTGTGGTTACTTGAGGATTGGGGTGGCCACGGTTTAAACCAATCACATACTTCACTCCATGTCCAGAGCTCCCTGCACCATGACCAGCTTAGCTCCATCATGCGGGCTGCGGGAGTAAGGGGTCCTGATGAGCCAGAGCTGGTTGATACCAACATCACACATAGTGCAGTCTGCTGATTGTTGTTAACATGTTGACTGCTGAAGCATATAAACTCACAGATTTTTTTACTTAATAAAACACCATGGTCCCAAGGAAAAAATTTTTTTCTATTGTGGAAGTCACTGTGTTAAAATTCTTGGTCATGCTGTTTTTATTTTTTCAGAAGATTCTAAAAGGAAAGTGGACCCATGAGAAATGGGGTGGTGGTCTGGGTGCCGTGGCTCATGCCTATAATCCCAGCACTTGGGAGGCCAAGGCAGGTGGATTTCCTGAGCTCACAGGTTGGAGACCAGCCTGATCCAGAGTGAGAACCCATCTCTAAAAATAGCCAGGTGTGGCGGGAGCCTGTAGTCCCAACCTACTTGGGAGGCTGAGACGAGAATCGCTTGAGCCCAAGAGTATTTTTGTTTGTTTGTTTTTGTTTTTATTAAATCATAGCTGTGTACATTAATGCAATTGTGGGGTACAATGTGCTGGTTTAATACAATTTGAAATATTTTCATCAAACTAGTTAACATAGCCTTCACATTTTCTTAGTTATTGTGTTAAGACATTTATATTCTACATTTAATAAATTTCACACGTTCCCTTGTAAGATGCACCGTAGGTGTGGTCCCACCAATTACCCTCCCTCCACCTATCTTTCCCTCTCCCCTTTCCCCATATTCTTGGGCTATAATTGGGTTATAGCTTTCATATGAAAGCTATAAATTGGTTTCATAGTAGGGCTGAGTACATTGGATACTTTTTCTTCCATTTTTGAGATACTTGGCTTAAGAATATGTTCCAGCTCCATCCATGTAAACATGAAAGAGGTAAAGTCTCCATCTTTCTTTAAGGCTGCATAATATTCCGTGGTGTTACGTATACCACAATTTATTAATCCATTCGTGGGTCGATGGGCACTTGGGTTTCTTCCATGACTTGGCAATTACGAATTGGTGAGCCCAAGAGTTTGAGGTTGCTGTTGCACTCCACCGAGGGTGACAAAGTAAGACTTTGCCTCAAAAAAAAAAAAAAAGGGGGGGGGTATCAAAAGAGTCTCTAGAAAAGGCTCAGGGTAGATTGCACAGCAATGTTAGGCTCTTGGGTGGAAGCCTCAGCACAAGCCCTGGCAGTGGGGCTGACTCCTGGGGAGAGCATTGGGCTGCATGGTGCATGTGGCTGCAGGTGCTATGGAGTTCATGTTAAAAGGAATTTCTACAAAAAAATACATTTATGTGTCTTTGTTTTAATTGGTAGAGATGTAAACCTATCAGTGTTAGGGAAAACTATGCATTTAGAACCTCATCGTCTGGGAGTATGTATGTCCATTGGAAAAACAAATTCTTTTTGTGCACGCACATAGTGTGTTCATAGTGGCTAAGGCCAGAAAGGTGGAGCCTGGGGGCTCCAGGCTGGCAGCGACCACTGAGGAGGGTCTAGGGCCCCCTTGTGATTGGCCCAGGGGCTTGAGAAGCTTGGATTCCCTTGAGCGCCTCATCATGATGTGGCATCTCGTTGTCTGCAGTGTGGCTTAGATATCCTTCCCCAGGGAGATGTGGTCACCCTGTCCTCAGGCTCGCCTGCTGGCTGTCTGTGATCGGCTCTGTGAGTGCACTGGCTTTTCTCTCTCAGGCTGGGAACTGTTGACTACCAAATCCTGCTTGAGTAGGACCAAGTGACTCAGTGGAGCCCGGGGCTTGTCCCCACCAGGCCTCTGCCCCCTCGGGCCTGTGTGTCCAAGCCAGGCCATCAGACGTGGTCCTGTTGGAGGAATGCTTGATGAGAGGCCTGTGGTTCTCGTGCATCTTGGCTGCCCGTTCATGCCTGAGGAGCTTCTAAATGGCCCTCCCCAGAATCAGGGGCAGGGGAGAGGGTGTCCCTGAGAGCTTCTCAAGGACAGCCATGGTTGAGCCACCTGCCCCTGAGCATCATGGTGAGTCCCACTCAGTCTAAGGCACTTGACTGTGAGGATGCAGATTAGGGACAGCTCTTGTCTGCGTGAGTGTCTGGCACCTGCATCAGACGTTTACCTGTAACCTGCTAGAAGTGGTCACTGAATGCTGGAGAGGTCAGAGCAGGTCTAGAAGGCTTTGGGTTCTGTGCCATCTGCTCAGGCCTGGTGCCCTCAGTCCCTAGTGAGCGCTGGTGTCCTCTGTGTGTCAGGCTCAGGCTTGCAGGGGAGCGGCAGGCTGGGGGCCACCTCCCCAGCAAGCCCTGTGCACAGGGTGTAGGAGGCAGTTGGTCGGCATGTGGTGCTGCACACAGCTTGAGCTTGATCCAGTGGCTGAGAGGTGATCACTGAGACTCAGATCCCCTCACTCCACCCAGTCCCCTACCCGCCTCGCACGCGCAAGGCTCTGCTTCTTTCAAGCACAGTGTGCTGCCCTGAGTGCCTACCACATGGTCCCTGTCCACATAGCTGGGGGATAGACAGGGTCTCTCCGTGGCTCCTATGGCAAGGCTGGACTTTGGGATGGGGGGACTTTACAGATTGACTTTAGCCAGTGAGAAGCCTCCCTGTTGCCAGGACAGGGTCTATCTCCCTCAGACCATGACTGGGAGCAGGTGAAAATTCTCCCAAGGATCAGGGTGTTCCTGCAGTGGGGGGAACGGGAAGTAGCCAGGGCATGTCTCTTCACGAGTCCAGAAGGAGAGGACAATAGCTGTCTGCTAGGTGGGAGATGCCTCTGTGCTTAGGGCTTCAGGGAAAGCTGAGGCTCCAGCTCCAAGCGCAGCGGAGCTAAGAAGACTAGGCCAGACAGCAGGCTGCCCCCAGGGTGTGTGATCTCACAGGTGCTGTTGCTGAGTGGGGCATGCGGAAGGTGTGTGGAGGACATCTGGCCTGCAGGCAGCTGTTCCTCACCACCCTCCATTTGAAGTGGAGGGCCGCAGCCCTGGCACCTCATGGTGGGGTTCCAGTGAGGGCCAGCTTCAGTTTCCCAGTGTGCTCTGTGTCATGTCAGGCATAAGTAGACCTGGGGAAGCCAGTTCTGTCCTGGGGAGACGGTGTTCTGAAGACTACAGTGGAAGACCAGGAGGGAAGGGTCAGGAGCTTCTGGGTGGAGGCCAGTGTTTCTGGAGCCTCTGGAAGGGGGCAGTATCTGTGGCTCAGTGAGTAGGGTGCTGGCCCCATATACCAAGGGTGGGTGGCAGGTTCAAACCCAGCCCAGTCAAACTGCAATAACAACAAAATAGCCAGGAATTGTGGCAGGACCCTGTAGTCCCAGCTACTTGAGAGGCTGAGGCAAGAAAATCGCCTAAGCCCAAGAGCTGCAGGTTACTGTGAGCTGTGACTCCACCGCATTCTACCCAGAGTGACAAAATGAGAGTCTGACTCTAAAAAGGAAAAGAAAAAGAAATATTTGGGCAGTGCCTGTGGCTCAAGGAGTAGAGCACCAACCCCACATACTGGAGGTGGCGGGTTTAAACCTAGCCCGGCCAAAAACTGCAAAAACAAACCAACAAAAAAACACAAGGCTGGAGCCTCTGGAAGGTTTTGGATTCTGGAGCAGCAGCAGTAGAAGCAGTAATGAGACTCTGTCCCCCCCCACCAAAAAAAAAGTATTAGCAGGCCCGGCGTGGTGGCTCATGTACTCTACCCAGGGAGACTCCCTCAATAACAAAAAAATTACTAGAATCACTTAGAATGACTTCCAATTAGAATTAATTGTTCTTAAGATTGTTCTTCAGCTGTGAGAACAAAAAAAGAGAGCTTCACAAGATTGCTGGATATAAAAACAGTGTACAATATTAAAATGTTTTTCTGTGTAATAATAAGTAGATAATAAAAATTTAAAAAATAAGTTCCTAGGAATAAGTCTTATGAAACAAAGGATAAAATAAAATAGATTAAATTTCACTGGAAGATATTAAAGAAAACTTAAGTAAATGAAGAAGTACCTTGGGATTTGGATTTGGAAAACCAGCTGTTATGATAACACATCACCCCATATTGATCTGGGATTCAGTGCAGTTCTGTCAAAATCCTAATTAAGGTCTTAACTTTGTATTTTCCCTTGTAAACAGAGTCTTTTTTTTTTTTGAGACAGTCTCATTTTGTCACCCTCTGTAGAGTGCAATAATGTCATAACTCACAGCAACCTCAAACTCTTGGGTTCAAGCCATTCTCTTACCTCAACCTCTCAACTACCTGGGACTACAGGCTCCTGACACAATGCCCGATTATTTTTAGAGATGGGGGGTGTCGCTCTTGCTCAGACTGGTCTCCAATCTGTGAGCTCAGGTAATCCAGCTGCTTCAGCCTTCCAGTGTGTGCTAGGATTACAGGTGTGAGCCATCACACCCGGCCGGAAACAGTCTTACTTGTCACCCTGGATAGAGTGCTGTGGCGTCAGCTATGCTCACAGAGACCTTAAACTCTTGGGCTCAAGTGATCCTCCTGAGTGCCTGGGACTATAGGCATCTGCCACAATGCCCGGCTAGTGTTTCTATTTTTTAGTAGAGACAGGATCTTGCTTTTGCTCAGTCTGGTCTTGAACTCCTGAGCTCAAGGGATCCTGCCATCTTGGACTCTCAAAATGCTGGGATTACAGGCCTGAGCCACCATGCCTGTTATTATTTTTTTTTAACTTGGCAAGATGATTTTAAGATGAATATGGAAGAGCACAGTCCCGAGAATAGCCAAGACAAGGCTGGGATCTGCTGTACCAGGTATCAAGCTTTATCATCATAGTATGTGTAAGGATAGTTAAGAACATGCAGAAGTGGGAACAGATAAGTGGATGATTGGAACAGAGTGGGGGCCGGTAACACAACCATGAAACCTTGACTTTGATAGAGGTGCACTGCATACTGTGGTGGGTGGGGGGAAACGCTGGGCCCCAGCCATAGTGCTGGGGCAGGTTGAAAAGAAAAGGGGAACCCTGCAGGCGCCATGACTCATGCCTGTAATTCTAACACTCCAGGATGCCAAGGCGGGTGGATTGCCTGAGCTCAGGAGTTTGAGACCAGCCTGAGCAAGAGCAAGACCTCCGTGTTTAAAAACAGCCAGGCACTTGTAGTCCCAGCTACTTGTAAGGCTGAGGCAAGAGGATCACTTGAGCCTAAGAGTTTGAGGTTGCTATGAGCTATGATGCCATGACACTCTACCAAGGACAAGAAAGTGAGACTATATGGTGGGGGGTGAGGGAAGGGGAGCAGAGAAAGAAAGAATGAGGGAGGGGTGGGGAAAGGAAGAGCAGAGAAGGAAGGAGCGAGGGGGGTAGGGTCTTGGTGTGTGCCACACCTTTTGGGGGCAAAACACGATTGTAAGAGGGACTTTACCTAACAAATGAAATCAGTGTAACATGGTTTCTTTTACCCTCAATGAATCCCTAACAATGAAAAAAAAAAAAAAAAGAAGAAAAAGAGAGACTGTTGTCTCAAAAAAAAAAATTAATTAATTAAAAAAAAAAAAAAAAGAAAGGGAAGCCCTAAAGGAAGGTGGACAAAAGACTCACATAGGCACCTTACAGGAGAGGAATCATAGCTGGCCCAGGAATACAGGAAAAGACACACAGCTTCATTATGGAAGAAGGAAGTGCAGGTCAAAACCACAGAAAGATAAGTTTTCATACCCACAAGATTGGCAGGAATGGGGAAGTGAGATAGTAGTACGGGTCAGAGCTGCTGTGGACAGAGCTTGGGCATTGCTTGGTGAAGGTGCGGGGGACCCAGGGCCAAGCAGTCCCATGTCTACCTGTGTATGAGGGAATGTGAACACGGACAGGCGGCAAAACCAAACCAACCCGTGTCCTTCAGCAGAGTCACTGTGACTTTCATTCCATAGGGCAGAGTACTATGCAGAAAAATGCAGTTTCAGATACAGCTAGGCAGAGATGAATCTCAAAATTTGGAGTGAACGGCTCAGCGCCTGTGGCTCAACAGGCTAAGGCACCAGCAATGTACACCTGAGCTGGCGGGTTCGAATCCAGCCCGGGCCTGCCAAACCACGACGGGTGCAACCAAAAAATGGCCGGGCGTTGTGGTGGGCGCCTGTAGTCCCACCTGCTTAGGAGGTGTAGGCAGGAGACTCACTTGAGCCCAGGAATTGGAGGTTGCTGTGAGCTGTGATGCCACAGCACTCTATCCAGGGTGACAGCTTGAGGCTCTGTCTCAAAAAAAAAAATTGAAGTGAACAAAGCCAGCCACAAAAGAAGGTGTACAGTATGTTTCTGTGTATATAGCTTTCTGAAAACAGGCACAACTAGTATGTTGGTTTTTTTTTTTTTTTTGTGAGACAGAGCCTTAAGCTCTCACCCTGGGTAGAGTGCTGTGGCATCACCCCTCACAGTAACCTCCAACTCGTGGGCTTAAGCAATTCTCTTGCCTCAGCCTCCCAAGTAGCTGGGACCACAGGTGCCCACCACAACACCCAGTTATGTTTTGGTTGCAGCCATCATTGTTGTTTGGCGGGCCCGGGCTGGATTCGAACCTGCCAGCTCAGGTATATGTGGCTGGGGCTTTAGCCATTTGAGCCACAGGCGCCAAGCCAATGTTGGGAGTTTTTGTTTGTTTAATTGCTTTTTGAGATAGTCTCACTATGTCACCTCAGTAGACGCCATGGCGTCTCAGCTCACAGCAACCTCAAACTCTTGGGCTTAAGCGATTCTCTTGCCTCAGCCTCCCAAGTAGCTGGGATTATGGGCACCTGCCACAAAGCCTGGCTATTTTTTGTTACAGTTGTCAACCAGGCCAGGTTTGAACCTGCCACCCTCGGTGTATGAGGCTGGTGCTATAACTGCTGTGCTATGGGCACTGGGCCCAGTATGTTGTTTAAAGTTATCCCTACTTGGTAAGCTACAGGGAGAGGCAAGAGAATGGCTGGTGCACAGCTCACAGTGGGAAGGGGCATTGGGGCGGCACCTTCTGCTCCCTGGGAGGTGGCAGTGGTGTTTGAGCATTTGCTGTGGCGTGTTACCAGAATAAAGGAGATGCATGTTTTTTTACATGTATGCATCCATGTATGTGTGTCCTGCGCATAATATCTGGGTGTACGTGGCAGGATTGAAGTTAACATTAGGTTAACTTCACTCGAGAACTGTCCTTTCTTACAACGTGCAAAGTTCCTGGAGTTGCTGCATCTTCATGGAGTGGGCAGAGCAAGCTGCAGGGCCATTTCCCTTCTCCAAAAACCCATTTAAGTACTTTTTATTGTGTACTTTAAAAAAAGACAGTTGATTTGTCAGCTTAACATGTTTATTGCTTAAGCTGGGTGTTTAGTACATGATTCTTCATTGTTCCATTTCTATACGGGCCCTGTCCATATTATTCACGTTATCAGAAAGCAGAAACCACTTAAAGCAGGTAGGGAGAGGGTGCCTCTTGGGTCTTTGGAGGGCCAGGCCTGGGTTCCATGGCAATGGGGGCTTGTTTCAGGTTGCCCATGGAAGTGGGGTGAACTCAGGGAGCCCCTTGCGGGGGACTTGTGTGATGGGAGCTTAGAGGGCTGCTCTCGGCTGTCCCCTCTGTGCTCAGGCCTGGCCCAGCCAGGCACTCCCTGCTTCTTCATTCTCAGGGAAGTTGCTGGCATAGGACAGTCCTTTGGGTGGCTGCCTCACCTGGCAGACCCTGGTGTGGCCCACAGCTTCCTTTCCCTTCTCACCCCAGTGACCAGAACTTCCGAGGACGTTTCTGAGTCCGACCCCGCCTTCCTACAGGTGCCAAGTCAGCTGCCTCTGTCGACCCATGGGGCGTGCCTCCCGGAGCCAGCACACAGTCTATCCCTAAGAGCTCAGACCCCTGGACAGCTTCACAGCAACCTGCCCCCAGTGGTGGGAGGGCAACTTCTGATGCCTGGGGTGTAGTCTCTACCACCAAGCCAGTATCTGCCTCTGGTGAGACCCTCAGTCTCTCACTACCTGCACTCTGAGAGCCCCTGAGCCCCTACTGCCCTTCCTGTCTCCTGGTTCAGTGGCATCAGTCCTGTTCTCTGCGTACATTTGCTTCCCTCCTACTTAGCCTGTGTCCCAGCTCCTAGGCCTCTCCTCTCCAGGAGCTTCCCAGGTAGGCTTGAGAGAGGAGGCTACTCTGGGCCCATGCGTGGGTCCTGGGAAGGCTGGTGTCCTGGTCATCCTGGTGTCCTGACCCAGCTCCATGAATCTCCTTCTGTTTGGGGTGGGGGTGGCAGAAGCAGTGGCAGATGGGCACTCCACGTTGTACACTGGGTGATTTGGGCCCGTCTTACCCTCTTTGGCTCTCAGAGTTCTTCCCTGTGAGGAGGGTAGTGGAGGGGAAAGGCCCCACTGCTGGCCCAGCTTGGGGCATGTGCCCTGTGTCTGCTGTAACTGGCTTCTGTGTCCACCAGGGTCCTTTGAGCTCTTCAGTAATCTGAATGGTACAGTTAAAGACGATTTTTCTGAATTTGACAACCTCCGAACTTCAAAAAAAACAGGTATGTAAAGGTGCTGGTAGTCTCTGTAATATTCTGTGTATTTGACTAACTCAGCCATTACAGAAATAATCAGCTTTCAAACCCGACCAACTTCATGTATTTTCTCTGTATTTTGATCCTGGGAGCCTGAAGCCTATAATGCTAGAAATTCACACATTGACAGTGAATGCGTGAGTTGAGTTTTTCTTTCAACTTTTCCTTATGTTGAGCCCCTTGTTTTGTCTCCATCTCTCCATCTGTGCCCACTCTCCCTGGGACTATGCCTCCAAGTCAGGAAGCCCCCACGGCTGCCCGTAGATGCCACCACCCTGGCCCCTCAGCCCAGTTTGGACCCCACTGCCACCCTAATCTGGCATTTCCATTCGCCCACCACCCCCCCTTCCAGATAGCCCTGCTAGTTCAGTCTCTGACCCACACCATCACCCCCAAGTCTGGACCACCACCGCCACCTCCACCCCCTCAGCCCGGCTCTCCCAGCCACGTCTGTCTGTTGCTGCATTAAAAAAAAAAAAAAGAAAGGTGGTGCCTGTAGCTCAGTGAATAGGGTGCCAGCCCCACATAACAAGGGTGGCGGGTTCAAACTCGGCCCCGGCCAACCTGCAACAAAAAAATAGCCAGGCGTTGTGGTGGGCACCTGTAGTCCCAGCCACTTGGGAGGCTGAGACAAGAGAATCGTTTAAATCGAAGAGTTTGACGTTGTGAGCTAAGATGCCACGGTACTCTACGGAGAGTGACAAAGTGAGACTATCTCAAATAAAACAAAAAAAAGCCAGGTATGGTGGCTCACACTTGTGATTCCAGTACTCTGGGAGGCCAAGGCAGCTGGATTGCCTGAGCTCAGGAGTTTGAGACCATCCTGAGCAAGAGCAAGACCTCATCTCTAAAAATAGCCAAGTATTGTAGTGAGCACCCAGCTACTCGAGACGCTGAGGCAAAAGGATCACTTGAGCCCAAGACTTTGAGGTTGCTGTGAGCTATGATGCCATGGCACTGTACCAAGGGCAACAAAGTGAGACTCTGTCTCAAAACAAAACAAAACAAAACAGGGGCAGCGCCTGTGGCTCAGTGAGTAGGGCACCAGCCCCATATACTGAGGGTGGCAGGTTCAAACCCAGCCCTGGCCAAACTGCAACAGAAAATAGCCGGGTGTTGTGGCGGACGCCTGTAGTCCCAGCTACTTGGAAGGCTGAGGCAAGAGAATCACCTAAGCCCAAGAGTTGGAGGTTGCTGTGAGCTGTGATGCCAAGGCACTCTACCGAGGGCAACAAAGTGAGACTCTGTCTCTAAAAAAAAAAAAAAAAAAAATCAAGATTCCACATGTCTCTTCTACAGGCCAAAGAGCAGCCTCACCTGCCCTTCCATGCCTGGTCCCAGGCCCCACGCTCACCACATGTGTGTCCTTGTTTTATAGCAGAATCTGTGGCCTCTCTTCCATCCCAAAACAATGGAACCACAAGCCCTGACCCTTTTGAGTCTCAACCCCTGACTGTTGCCTCAAGCAAGCCCAGCAGTGCTCGGAA
This sequence comes from Arctocebus calabarensis, assembly GCA_963573935.1. Lineage (NCBI taxonomy): Eukaryota > Metazoa > Chordata > Mammalia > Primates > Lorisidae > Arctocebus > Arctocebus calabarensis. Next base: position 15,946 of record CAUYON010192504.1, read on the forward strand.
AACACCTGAGTCCTTCTTGGGCCCCAACGCAGCCCTGGTGAACCTGGACTCGCTGGTGACCAGACCCGCCCCACCATCCCAGTCCCTCAATCCCTTCCTGGCACCAGGTAGGCCTGCATCCTCACTGTCATCCAGCTGCTTGTTTTGTTGAGAATGGGTGTGTGACAGGCGGCAGGGGGCCCTTCCCATGGCCAGGAAGGAGTGGAGTTGGCCATGAGCCCTAAGACCAGCACTTCTACCCTCACCAGGTCTCGGGGGTATCCTGTGAAGGGAAGGAGGAGGGTGGCTAGGAAGCAGCCCCTCTCCTTACAGTCGGGATGGCCAGGCATTCTGCCCGGGATACCCACACAGAGGCTCTCGGGGTGGGGCCTACCAGCACCCCTCCTTTGGAAGAAAGTGTAAAAATTCTAGGCCCATTTGACTTTTCCTTTGACTCCCTTTTTGGTAAATTACTAAACTTTTGAGGGCTCTGAGGGCATAGCAGGGACCGGAACACACACAGTCTCTGCCCTGGAGCTCAGAAAGCTGCGTCTGTGGTGGGGAGCTATAGCCCTGCCTTGAGCACTGAGCCTGTGCCCCTCCTCCCTGCTCTCTCCTCAGGTGCATCTGCCACTTCAGCCCCTGTCAACCCCTTCCAGGTGAACCAGCCCCAGCCGCTGACACTGAATCAGCTGCGGGGGAGTCCAGTCCTCGGGACCAGCGCATCCTTTGGGCCTGGCCCTGGGGTGGAGCCCATGGCTATGCCCTCCGTGACATCCATGGCCCCACATCCAGCTCTGGGCGCCAGTGGTTCTTCTCTGACAACAATGAACATGGTGGGCAGCGTGGGCATCCCCCCGTCGGCAGCTCAGGCTGCCAGCACAACCAACCCTTTCCTTCTCTAGTGCCCTGGGCCTGGGACCCACCCCCGAGCAGGCACCCAGGGCACCTTTGCTAGAGGATGCTGAGCAGGGGTCCTGGTTTGTGGGATGGGTCTGAGCGTTTGGGGTGTTGGGCCTTGGCTTTACAGAGTTGTCTTTACAGCCCTGACCCTCAGAGTAGCGCACAGGCCTTCTGAGACAGGCCCACCCACCTGCCCCAGCCTGGCCTGCTCTTAACACCTCCTCCCAAGCGTCAGGTCCTCTCAGGGCTCCTCTGAGGCCTTGGTGAGGAGGCAGAGTTGTCAGTGTGGCCCTTGTCCCCAGCCTCAGCCCAGCGTTGCCTGGCCCAGGACTTGGGACAATCTCTAGTCTTTGTTTCCAGCCCTAGGGACACTCCAGGCAGTCCCAGGTGTGGATGGGATGAAGCGCTGGCTCCATGAAACACTGACCTTTTGGGGATGTGGTTGTGCATATTTTATTTTTTGTTGACTCTCATGTGAGTTCAAAGTAAACGACACCACCATGGACAACTCTTGAATTAAATCCACTAGAGTGAGCTTTAAACTAATCTGAGCATAACCCTGCCACGTGGCTTTATGCTTGTATACGTTTGCACATATTTTGTTTAGTACAGTTTCATATTTGAGTTTGCAGAATTATCTAATAGTCTTTTTTTGGCTAATATTTTTATAACGTCGTTCTTATTTAACTGTCTAGTTTTGATAGAATTGACCAGGTCTGGCTGAATTAAGATATTGGCACACATCATTTTAGTGGTTTAAATCCTCTTATTTATGGTTTTAACTCTAAGAAAAGTTTAAAAAGATGTTTGGATGAGAAGAAAAAATGCCTTATGTGAAAAACTAAAGCAAATTCTTTATAGGAAACAATATGGGAATTTAATTACACATAAAAGATGATGTTTATTTAAAAAAAAAAAAAAAACTACAACAGCAACAAAAAGTCCTAGCCTCTAGCTGCCTTTTCCTTTAACTCCCTTTTTTGTTGAATTACTAAATCAGCCTTTTTGGCTAGATCCTGAGAGAGAGGCTATTTTTCTTACTTATACACCAACATCTTGAACGTTAAAGATAAAAATCTAACATACGAATGTGACTCACAAAGTTTTATCAACTAATTCCTTTTGTTAATTAAAGGCATGCAGGGATTAACAAGGACTTCTATTTATAACAAATCTGAAATGGAAGAAACATCTTTAACCTTGCGTGTCTGTGCTATCCTGTCTTAATCCACGCTCAGGTTAAAGATGGGGATAACGTGGAAAGGACATTGGTCTCAAGGGTGGGGGATGCTTCTTCTATGCCTACAGCTCCCTGGGGAGCAGTCCCCAGGCTGAGACGAGGGGTAAGGGACCGGGCTGGCCCTGATCCACCTACCTGCTAACTCTAGACGTTATTTTTAAATTGCAGACTTAAAAATAGTCATTTCTCATTTTGGAGATGTAGAAAAAAATCATTCTCAAAAGAGATAGATTTTTTTTTAACAAACATGCACTAAATATTACCTCCTTTTCCCAAACTCCTACTGTTCTCATCCCACCCACCACTGAAAGAAAAGTATTAAGTCACGAAGGCCAGAGAAGACGTTCCCCCAACCCTATGTCTAGGTAGCCCTACTGGGCATTTCTGGCTCGTTTTCCACCGTGTGGACTTCTCACCTTCAACTCCAAGGGCAGCCGACCACCTGCCAGCCCCTCTCCAACTCCACTAGGAGATCTGACCCTTAGCACTGGCACTGGGAGATTTAAGACTTAAAATAGTCTCTGGGATGCCAGGAGGACACACAGGGTCTGAGTGAAGATTGCCTACCTGTGATGTCCCCAAGGCTGTCCTCTCTGGCCCCAGGAGCCACTCCTCCCCTAGAACCAGAGGGTGCAGGAAGGCTGCTGCCGGAGGGGTGGGGCACGGTGGGGTGTGCAGTCAGGGTGCTCGCCCAGGTAGGTGCTTTCCCTCCAGCGGTGCAGGGCCTGGACCAGCCTTACAGGTCAGCAGACCAGACTTGACTTCTTGGGGTCAGTGATTTCTTTTGTAACAGACAAGCACTCTTCCTAATGAGACTTTGAGGCCCCAACATGACAGCCCAGCCCCAGGTCCTGGCACAGGCCATCCTGAGTGCACGTTGTCCCTGTTGCCTGCTGCACTGATCATGAAGCCACTGGCCACTGCCATTGTGTTCCCTCCTGACCGGCACCATAAGGGAGGAAGTCACTGGGGCCGGCAGCTGGTTCTGAACTTGTGTTGACTGTTGATACTTATTTACTGTATAAATATAATTTATCATTTGTATCATGATGCAGTTTCTGGATGTGTCATTCCCTCACCCCATCTCTCACCCCGCTGTGCCACAGTGGAGGGGTGGAAAGTGCAGGAGTGTGGCCTGCCATTAATGTGGCCACTGGCCTGGTGCTCATGCTGAACCTCAGGGAAAGGCTGGAGGCCTGCCTGTGCCAGGCGCTGTGGCAGGGCATCTGCACAACGTGCTGGAGACAGTGTTGGCTGCAGTCCTTGACCCCTTCTGCTTTGAGTGAGGTGGAAGCCGCAGTGTGCCTGTGCCAAGGCCGGGTCCCCAGAAGCCTCCCTGCTCTGCTCTCCTCCTCACACATGCCACAGAGGGGCTGCTCCAGGAGAAGTTGTCACCTGGCAGGCAGGGCCCGGGGCATGTGGAGAGAACTGCTGCCAGCTGCGGGTTCCTGAGGGGAAGCTCGTGTTGGAGCCACTAATACTTGAGTGTCCTGCTGCGCACCTTCATTGTGGCAACAGCTGGCTGGCACAAAGGGTCTGTGTCCCCTCAGAGCCTCTGATTAGAAAGGGTCTGTGTCCCCTCAGAGCCTCTGATTAGAGGACGGTGGCAGCTGGAGGACAGGGGCATGCAAGCCAAGGTGGGGCAGCTGGGGAGATGGTGATGGGAGCATGGGCAGAGAGGCCTTACGGCCAGCCTGGGAGGCAGCCAGCTGTGACGGCTGCTGCATGTGGGCGCCTGCCTCCCAGGGTCACCAAGGACAAAAGACAAGCTTGACTCAGAGGTCAAGTCCTGGAGCAAAGGGTGCTGTGTTCAGTGCAGGTGACAGGAGAACAAGAGTGTGGGATGCTCTCGAAAGCAATGCAGTGAGCTTCAGTGGCTTTTAACACATTTATTTCTCACATCAGTGACTCGGACCCAATCCCTTTCAACTGCATCTTTGACAGATCACCCTGAGGGTTCTGTGAAGGGGGGAAAGTGTGGGATGAGCCAGGCCTGGAAATACACAGCTGCCACCTGTGTTCCAATGCGAGGGTCAGGCCCTTGGCCCTGTCCACACGCTCGGGTATAAGGGAGCACAGACTTCCTTTGTGCCAGGGGAATGAGAAGTGAGATTGGTACAGACACACTGTCAGTCCCTGCCACATTTAGCCCTCCAGCTGCCAAAGAATAGGCTCCTTCTCTCACAGACTATAAGGTCCCATCCCTTCTCTGCACCCAGTTTGAAATTCAGGGTCTCTATGCAGAGCCTTCTGCAAGGAAAGCCTAACCTGTTGAGAAGGAAGACCCCTTATCCACGCAGCCTCCCTGGGAGGAGTGAAAGCAGAGTGAGAGGTCCTGGCAGTAGTTGGTCCTCAGCAGTGCTGGAATCCAGCAGCATATATTGTGAGGTTCGTTCTGCCCCAGGCTCTGCTATTGGTGGCCCAGCCCTTCTTGTGTCCCTGTCCGCGGCCATGAGTAGGGGAGGGAATTCTCTGCTTGGGGGTGGCCTGGCTTCTGCTGCACAGGGGTGGTTCGAGGCCGAGTCTTGAGCCAGTCAGAGGCTTCCGTCGAGGCTTACTGACCCTCCGGAAGCACAATTCCCTCAAAAACGTGGACAGTCCATTGGCCTCAGCATTTCCGCATACAGTAACTGCATTATTTTGGGCGGAGTGTTCCTTTGGTGACCCCGGGGGGCCTTTTCTCCCAGGGTGTACCCCCCATGGGGACTCGGCTTGGCTGGGCGACTGGATGGAGCCGAGACATCAGCAGGTGGTTGTTTTAAGCATTTCGGGACAGTTTGTTACACAGCTCCAGATGACGGAAGCACATGTGTAAAATTCTTCGCTAGACATAAGCCTGCTTTATTTCCTTGCTGCCTTACCCCCTGCTTCTCTCAACTGTGAGATTCAAGAAGCCATCTGGAATCATGACGGGGGGGTAGGGAGGGCGCTACCCCCTTAACCCTGTATTTAGCAAAAGGCTGAGTCGCTATGTTTATATGAGAAATTTTGTTATGCCTTTATTGCTCAAAGCAATTTTCAGTGTCTTCTCATTTGAGTTTTAGAAACCGTCTACTTCCCCAACTTTTTAATGCTAAAATTTTTTAGATTGTTACATTTCTGCTTGCAAAATGCCAGTGCTTACCTGATCTCCTTTTGACTGAGAACTTTCCACAGTGCAGTGAACAGCAGCCACACTGCAGTCCTATGTCTGTTGCTGTTCCCTGGAGCTGTGGGGAGCAGGCACATAGCTGGCTCCCCACTTGGCACTGGAGTCTTAGCTAATGTCTTGTTCTTACACAATACAGACCTCCAGCTGTTTGTTCCATGATCTGGATTCCTCCTGCCTGTCACAGCTGCTAAGCCAGTGCCACATACATTTGTGTGCTTTTGTTTTGGTTATAGCAGAAACCCACTTCTGGTACCAATTTTCATTATCAGAATAGAATATACTATACAGGAACAAATAACCACAAACTCTTTACGGCTGAACATAATTAAAGTGTGACTTCTTGCTCACAAAAAACACAGTGGTAGTTGTTCTTGGCAGCTCTCTTCCAAGCTGGGACTCAGATCCCAGTATCTCCCTGGTGGTGATGCCTCACTTTCTTGCCCTGGGTAGAGTGCTATGGCGTCACAGCTCACAGCAACCTCAAACTCTCGGGCTCAAATGATGCTCTTGTCTCAGCCTCCAAGTAGCTGGGACTACAGGTACCTGCCACAATGCCTGGCTAGTTTTACAGATGGGGTCTCTCTCTTAGGCAACCTGCCTGCCTTGGCTTCCCAGAGTGCTAGGATTACAGGCGTGAGAGTGACTTGGGTGAGACACCATGCATGAACCAGTGTAGATGCAAGAGTTTGGGAAATACAGTCTTAATGGCATGTCCAGGAGAAAAAGGAAATAGTCCAGTGAATACACAGCTTTGTGGCAGTAGATGACAGCATGGACAGCAAGTGAGGGAGGACACGGAGGCTGTATGTCCCAATTGCCCCCACTCCACCCCCTAGTCACACACATGCCTTTGGCCTCCTAAGCTCACTGCACCACTTCTGCCTTGCCTGGGCAAGGGCATGAGGAGCCTCCTGCAGCATTGGTGATGTTCTCTGCATTCCTCGAAACACAGCACGCAGTACTTAAGTGATACGTTTTGTATGTAGATGTCCCTTCTAAAGAAAGCAGTGACCACAGACAGTGAATTCTAGCTGTTAACTGCTGCAGTACACAGAAGGTGCTGTCCTGATGTCTGCCGTTCACTTTGAAATGCACTAAAAACAGAATGGGTAGAAGAAGAGATATACAGTGGGATAGCTGTGAAAATGCTCGTACTAAGTAGAAAGGGGTGAAGACAGAATCCATTGTGAAATTCAACTTTTTTATGTTTAAGTATCTTAACACTGAAAAAAATTGGACAGGGCCCGGTGCGATGGCTCACACCTATAATCGTACACTCTGGGAGGCTGAGGTGGATGGATCTCTTGAGCTCAGAAGTTTGAGACCAGCGTGAGCAAGAGGGAGATTTCATTGCTAAAAATAACCAGGCGTGGGCAGTGCCTGTGGCTCAGTGAGTAGGGCGCTGGCCCTATATACCAAGGTTGGCAGGTTCAAACCTGGCCCTGGCCAAACTGCAGCAAAAAAATAGCCGGGCATTGTGGCGGGCGCCTGTAGTCCCAGTTACTTGGGAGGCTGAGACAAGAGAATTGCCTAAGCCCAGGACCTGGAGGTTGCTGTGAGCCATGAAGCCATGCCACTCTACCAAGGGCGACAAAGTGAGACTCTGTCTCTAAACTCCTCCCCACCAAAATAAATAACCAGGAGTGTGGCAGGTGCCTGTAGTCCCATCGACTTGGACTTGGGAAGCTGAGAAAAGAGAATCACCTGAGCTCAGGAGTTTGAGGTTCCTCTGACCTATGACACCGTGGCACTCTACCAAGGGCAACAAAGTGAGACTCTGTATCAAAATAATTTTTTTAAAAAATTGACAATTAAACATATTGGGAGGCTCAGTGCCTGTGGCTCAATGGGCTAAGGTGCCAGCCACTTACACCTGAGCTGACGGGTTCGAATCCAGCCCAGGCCCGCCAAATAACAATGACGGCTACAACCAAAAAAATGGCCGGGCACCTGTAGTCCTAGCTACTTGGGAGGCAGAGGCAGGAGACTCGCTTGAGCCCAGAAATTGAAGGTTGTTGTGAGCTGTGGATGCCACGGCACTCTATCCAGGGTGACAGCTTGAGGCTCTCTCTCAAAAAAAAAAAAACAAAAAAAAACACTGGGAAGAGGGTGATCAATGCACCCACGTCCAAGCCACTGACAGGCCACACTAATGTGGCCCACGCTTGAACATGGACGTGACGGGCTGGAAGTTTCAGGGCAGTGATGGGGAAGGCGGCCAGTAGCCTTGGTGGGGGAAGGATGTGGAAAGAGGCAGAGGACTGGAGTGGCATGTGGGGGTGCAGGGCTTTTGCTTTTCGGAGTTGTCCTGTAAAACAAGGGCATGGGGGGAGGTTGGCGAGAGTGGTGGTGTGGAGAAGGAAGACTCAAGATGGAGGGGGGAAGGGAGAAGCCCCTTGGGCTCAGCACCTGTGAGAAGCCAGAGAGCACTGTGTCTCCCCAGGGAGTTCTTCAGCTGAGGGGCAGGGTGTGGCAGGGCTGGCCAAGAGAAGGCAGGAGGGAGGAGTGTCAGTAAGCACAGTGGATTGAACTGAGACTTGGCCAGTGTGCAGGCCCCAGTGCCCAGTGGAAAGCTGAGTGGAGGGCTGAGGTTCTGCCAGGTGGGTGTAAAGGCAAGCAGGGCCTGCGTGCCAAGGATGTATAATGGCCAGCGTGTGAACGTAATGGCCAGGAATTCCAAGCTGGTGCACCGAGGCACCCCAGAGTGGGAAAGGCCTCTCTGACAACTGGGGAAGAGCTGGGTTGAGGGAGGTACACGTGGGTCCAGATCTTGGAGGCAGCGAAGTCACCAGAACAGGAAGTACAGTAGGCCATGAGGATGGATGGTAAGAGGTCAAGGTGGAGATTGGGGTTTTTTTGCAGTTTTTGGCCAGGGCTGGGTTTGAACCCACCAACACCTTTGAGCCACAGGTGCCACCGTGGTCAAGATTGTTGAAGGTGAGAGGTTGAGGAAGAGGCCGAGCTGTTGGAAGGGTGAGCTGGAGCTGTGGGGAGGACAGTGTGTTGCCAAGAACAGCGGGAGCAAGATGGTGAGCAGCATGGTCAGGCAGGGCTGTGGGGAACCTTGATCAAGGGGTGATCTGACGACTTGGGCTGCCAGTGGCTGGGTGGGGAGGAGGAGAAGGGCGCTAGAAACAGTAATGTGGGGCAAGGGCATCTCCCAGCCCAGTCCATGGGGTGTGGGAAGGAAAAGACTGCTTTAAGAGGGCTGCAAGGGGCAGAGGGGGTTTCAGTAAGGCCAGAGAAAATGGTCAGAATCATAAGGAATTTGCTGATGACCAGAGGAGTTCCAGAATGCAGAGTGATTTGGACACGGGATGGGAGTGCCCTAAAAACAAGATAAAAGGCAGAAGAGCGCCAGACGCAGTGGCTCACACCTGTAATCCCAGCACTCTGAAAGGCCAAGGCTGGTGGGTTGCCTGAATTCATGAGTTTGAGACCAACCTGAGCCTTAGCAAGACCCCATCTCTATAAATAGCTGGGCGTGCGGTGGGTGCCTGTAGTCCCAGCTACTTGGGAGGCTGAGGCAAGAGAATTGTTTAAGCATCTTAGTTCACAGCAACCTCAAACTCATGGGTTCAAGTGATCCTCTTGCCTTAGCCTCCCAAATAACTGAGACTACAGGCGCCCACTACAATGCCCAGCTATTTTTTACAGATGGGGGTCTCGCTCTGGCTCAGGCTGGTCTTGAACCTGTGAGCTCAGGCAGTCCACCCACCTTGGCTTCCCAAGCTGCTGGGATTACAAGGCGTGAGCCACTGCACCTAGCTTTTTTTTTTTTTTTTTTTGAGACAGAGTCTCAAGCTGTCGCCATGGATACTGTGGCATCATAGCTCATGATAATCTCCAATTCTAGGGCTCAAGCTATCCTCTTGCAGTTTTTCTGTTTTTAGTAGAGACGTTTTCTTGCTTTTGCTCAGGCTGGTCTTGAACTCCTGAACTCAAACAATTCACCTGCCTCGGCCTCCCAGAGTGCTAGGATTATAGGCGTGAGCCACTGTGCCCAGCCAAGACTATCTCAAAAAAAAAAAAAAAAAAAAAGGCAGAAGAGGTCCAGTTTGGATGGTCTCAGGGGAAGTTCCATGACAGCCAGGGCAGCATGTAGTGGTCAGGTCGCTGGCCTTCAGGCAGAAGCTTGGAACCAGGCATGCCATATCATGGTTTCCCTTGAATTCCATGAGGATAGCGTCCAGGCCAGGACACCATGTGTGCTGAGTAAAGTTCTGTGGCAGGGCCTTTGCGTAGAACAGGTGAGAAGGTCCAGCTGTTGGTAGAAAGGGGTCGGACTGCAAGGGGTCAGGTATCAGGCAGACTGGGATCTGAGGTCCCCAGGGTGCCTCACCATCCAGCTCTGCTGACAGGACTCTCCTTCCTGCCAAGGGCAGTGGTGGTAAACATGGAGCAGGCTGGAGGACTGGGGCCAGGCACTGAACAAGAGATTCTACTGAAGCCTGAAGTCCCCGTCCCTGGTTTGGGTGTAGTGCCTGGTTCAGGGATGGCTGTGTTAAGGTGCAGAAATGTCACCCTGCTGCGAGCAGGAGAGCCAGGTTATGTCAGAGCTCATGTCCTGCTGCTCCAACCCACACAGGGCCCCTGCAGGGGTGGAGGAACAAGCAGGTCTTGGAGGCTGAGTCAGAAAAAACTATGGCCCCAGTGGCCTGCCCACTTCGGAGAGGTGCTAAATGGGACAGAAGGCAGCCACAGGCCTGAGGATTCTGAAAATGGGACACTTTATTATAGAACTAATCTGTGCTCCCAGCCCCCACCTCCAGAAAGAAAACGAGCACTGCCCAACCACATGGAGGGTGGAGCTGGGGAAACGATGCCTTCACCGAGTGGTGTCCTGGGGCGCACTGGGCACCGGGATGCTGTGTGTGTCTGCAGGCCCAGTGTAGTAGCCCAGCTTCCTCATGTCCTTGGTCACCACGTTGAAAAGGAGGGTAACAAAGCCCTGAGAACGGACACGTGTCACTGGGAATAGAAGGTCAGTGTTAGCCCGGCTTGGGTGGTGCACAGACCCCACTGCTTTGCGGATCTCTCAGCCTCAGTGTCCTCTTCTGTAAACTGAGGATGACAGTGCCTGACCCATGACCTTCCAGGTGAGGCAGAGAGGATAGACATGGCAAACCCTCTGTTCTCCCACCAGGCCCTCATCTGGGAAGGTCCCTGGTGGGTTGGGTCAGGCTCCAGTCCCCCCCAGGCTCTAACCTGTGCGTGGGGCAGGGGCACCATGTTTTACCTTCCCGGCCTTCACCCTGAGCCACCACCTTGGGGTCTGTGTACTCGGGCCGTCGTCCCATGAACCAGCTGAGAACATAGGAGAACATAGGTGAGCAGGGCCCTGGGCTCCAGCCTCTTCTTGCTTCATAGACCTGCATCCCTCCTCTAGGGGCCTAGCCCTGGGCAGAGCCTTCCTGAGCTCACCTGAAAGATGAGGTGGGCACTAAAGTGCTGGTGCCCCTTGTCTGAGCCACACGGCCAGAGGAGGCCCAGCAGGCCTACCCCCTTCCCCTTCTCCTTGGCACCTGCTTTTCCATTCCAGTTTCCCAAAGGTTTGATTCACTAGGCTGAAAACTGAGGGAGATTTGGGGCTGGGTGGGGTGAAGCCTGAACCCAGACGGAAAACCCAGCAAGTTGACAGCAGCTGCAGTGGGGGAAGAGAGTCTCTTCAGGGAAGGAGGTTCAAGAATCTGTGGGGTGGGGCGGTGCCTGTGGCTCGAGTAGAGCACCGGCCCCATATACCGAAGGTGGCAGGTTCAAGCCCTGCCTTGGCCGAACTGCAAAACAGAAAAATAGCCGGGCGTTGTGAGGGCACCTGTAGTCCCAGCTACTCGGGAGGCTGAGGCAAGAGAATCACCTAAGCCCAAGAGTTGGTGGTGAGCTGTGTGATGCCAGAGCACACTACTGAGGGCGATGAAGTGAGCCTCTGTCTCTACAAAAAAAAAAGAATCTGTGGGGTGGTAAGGGGACTAGGTCTGGGCTCCCCAGCTTTTCCTCTTAGCAGCGTGGGATCCAGGACATGTCACATCCCATTTCTGAATCGCAGCCTTGCCAACTGTAAAATGGGGATAATGTCACCTCGTGAGGCTATAAGGTGAAGGCACATTACCCTTCCTAGGCAGCGGCCCTAGGATGATCTACAGAGACAGACACTGTTGTCCCTCTCCACAGGCAGCCCTGCCAAGTCAGCCCAAACTTTGAGGGCCTGGAACAGCCCCCTACCTGCCCCCCGCCCTAGCAGAGCCAGGCTTGACACACACACTCGAGCCAGAAACAAGGAGCACTATTCCTGGCCGGGTGGGTCCCACAGCTGCGGGTGGGGGGGGCCTCACAGTTAGGAGCACCAGTGCCGCGCCTCTGTTCCACAGCTCCCGGACGCCGACCTGACCTGCGAGGGTCCTAGTGACAACGCATGGCCGCCGAAGCCACAGCCCAGCCCTTCCTGCTGACAAGGGCCACCCCTGACTTGAGCCGCAGAGAACTGGTACCAATTTCCATCCTGGGGCCACTCCCCACCCCCACCCAACAGAGGGGTGATGGGCGAGGAGAGCAGGGGAGAGGGGGGCTCTCGGCTGGGCCTGGGCAGCACAGTGGGTGGGCCACAGCCTCTGCACTTGTTTCTCCATCCTAGGGCGAGGCTCTTTCAGCCCACTTGCCATGGTGGCTGTGAGGACTACAGCACTGAAAAATTCCAGCAGACACATCACAAGTGCTAACACAAAGAGCTGCCATCCTCACTGCACTTCTGCCTCTCAGCCAGGCACCACCAGGGCAGCCTGCCCACTGACTGGATGGGCGAGGGGAAGCAGACTGTTCAGGGGAGAATGATCCAGGCAAGGGGCTGGGCAGGAAGGACCCAGTGGACTGGAAAAACTGAGGCAGATGGCAAGCAGGCACGGTTGAAGTTAATCCTAAACGCAAGGGCATGTTCCCCAGGGCAGGGGAAGGCATGGCCTAAGTTGTGTTTCAGGAACCCCATTTTGCTGCTGTGTCAGGTCCTAGTCCTTGGGAACTATGAGTGTGACTGTCTAGAACAGTGGTTCTCAACTTTCCTAATGCCACAACCCTTTCACAGTTTGTGTGGGTCGCGACCCACAGGTTGAAAACCACTCATCTAGAGAGAAGGTCTTTGCAGGTGTCATGAAGCCAAGGAAGCTGAGCTGGGACACAGCCCGGATTATCCAGGTGAGCCCTGAATGCTATTACGTGTCCTTACAAAAAGGGGAAGGTGGGAGATTTGACAACACAGAGGAGGTACCCATGTGACCTGAAGGCAGAGGCTGTGGCAATGAGGCCAAAAGCCAAGAAAGGCCACCAGCCACCAGACTCCGGAAGCAGCTGGGGAAGGGATGTGGCCCTACCAATGCCTGATTTTGGCCCAGTGATATGGATTTTGGACAATTGCGAGAAAATAAATTTCTGTCGTTTCAAGGCTTCAGATGTAAGCCATCAAGTTTGTGGTATTTTGTTGTTGTAGCAGCTACGGGAAACTAATATGGCGGCAGACAGGACACGGGCAGGCCTATTAGGCTGAGGCTGGATGGACTGGGAGAGAAGACAGGGAGTCCCTGGAGGGTGCAGGGAGGGACAGGGGAGTCAAGATACCCCCAGGTCTCTGCCTGATCAAGGAGTCTTTAAGAACACCACATGTAGGAAGAGTTAGCCTGCTTTCACTAACCAGATGCTGCTTTGCCCTGGCAAGAACCCTCCAAAGAGCTTGAGACGGCCCTGTGCTGAGCACAGGCACGGGCCAAAACTTTGCTGTTTTGCAAGCCACAGGCCTAACTCAGACGGTGAGGGACTATGGCTTCAGTGAGCTCTTCCCTGCAGGCTCACCCTCCTGTTGGAGTATGAACACCCTTGCCAGGATAGCCACATAGACTGTCGAAGCCCACGGACACTCACTGCCCCACTGCTTCCCTGACAGCCCTAGGGGTTGGATGCTGTCACCTCCAGGTGGCAAAGAAGTTTCTTTCTACATGGTGGCCTCCCCTCTAGGATTCTAGGGACTCTGGGAATCCAAATTCTTGGATTAAGGCCAGTAGAGACACAGTTGTCCCTCCCCTTCACAGGCCTCAGAGCTCAGCACAGCATCGTCAGAGCTGAGACTCACAGCTGTCCCCTGCCCAGCAGGCCCCCATCCAGGTTTCCTCCCGATATTGTCCAGGCTGGCAGGGGGCTCTTGCCAGCTCAGTCCAGGAGCCTGAGTGGTTCTGCATCTCCTCTCAGCTCACTGACATGCAGCTGAGCTGTACCAACAGATGCTTCCAGCCTAAACCTCAAGTTGCGAGTGGCACCTATGGCTCAGTGAGTAGGGCGCTGGCCCCATATACTGAGGGTAGGGGGTTCGAGCCCGGCCTTGGCCAAACTGCAAAAAAAAAAAATAGCTGGGTGTTGTGGCAGGCGCCTGTAGTCCCAGCTACTTGGGAGGCTGGGCCACGAGAATCGCCTAAGCCCAAGAGCTGGAGGTTATTGTGAGCTGTGACACCACAGCACTCTACCGAGGGCGATAAAGTGAGACTCTGTCTCTAAACTGCCATCTCCCCACATTCCCTCTTGCTTACTAGCCACACTGGCATCCTGGCTACTCCTAACATGCAGAGCCCATGTTCTCTCTCATCAGGGCCTGGCACATGCTGTTCCATGCGCCTGGAATGTTCTTCCCGGATCTTCCTGTGGTGGCTGCTCATCCCTAGTCTCGGCTCGAATGTCAGCTCCTCTCAGAGCAAAGCTACCCATTATCCTCTTACTGCTTTATGGTGCTTTAGCTCATATTGCTGTATCATGTTCACTACTTTTAATGTCATAATATGTTGTTTCCCCAGAAGAAAAGTTTTTCTTCCATTCCATGTGACACAATGACTTTTAACAAGGTAGAGTAAAACTGCCTGGCCTCATGCAGCTACCTCAGCACCCCTATGGGACCTGCTTCTGTTTGTCCCCAATTGGTGGATCAATGTAAAGCTCTGAGGAGGTGACTGTGCACATAATAAAGGGCAGAATGCAACAGCCATTTCTCCTCTAGGTCAGGAGGGATTAGGGCGAGGGTGGGAAACTCACCTTGTAAACTTCTGCAGTTTAGATGTAGATTCAGGGACAAACATAGGGATGGTCCTTTTGTGCCTGAAACAAATGTTTCCACAGACAGGGGTGCAAAGTTCTGAGCCTCTAGCAAGCAACAAGCAGCCACACTCACAGATGAGGCCAGAGCAGCTACACCGCAGCCAAGTCAGGGTCATTGCTAGCAAATCTAACCCACCCCCGAGCACCAGTGAGCCCAGGAAGGTCCTGAGCACTGGGAGACAACAGTGACCACCACCAGCCCAGCCCAGCTTCATGGAGGTCAGAGTCCATAAGGGCCTTTTTCTTTTCAGGGTCCACCCCCTCCCCACCCCATCTGGCGTGCAGCGGGCAGCACGAGCCTTGCCACCCTCTGCATGGGTTTCTTCCGAGATCAAGCTGAAACCCACCCTCCATGCTGAGCTGCCCAGGCCCCTGGGGAACCCCACAGCATTCACAGCCTGAACCCAAGACAGAAGATGAGGTCCTGTCGGTACCCAGAGCAGGCCATGCTGGGGGTGCCTGCGTCCCAAACCTGCATGGCCCAGGGAGAGAGAAGCTGGGGCCCAGGGACCAGGTCAGTGAGGACCTACCGGCCGGGTGAGAAGGGCACGTGCACCGCCCCATAGCCTCGGACCACGTCGTTCCCGAACACGTCTGGTCCATACACACTCAGCACAATCTGTGGCCCTTGGGAAGGACAAGGCAGGGTGTTGGCAGGGAGGGAAACATGGCAGGATGGTGCTCAAAGCCCAGGGTTGCAGGCAAAAGGGATGGGAACCCAGATTGCACCAAGGGCTTCTGCCCACCCTGGTCCTTCCCCTGCCTCCACTGATGCCCAGGCAAGCACTCTCCACCACCCCCTCACAGCTGGGGAGGCACAGCCAAAATGTCCCCATTCTGTCACTTGATGGACACATAGTGGAGGCACCAGGTCCAGCTGTGATCAGAACAAACTGAGCGCCTGTCTGCTCTCCACGCTTCCTTTCTGCTGCAGACAGTCACAGGCAAGCATGCACCAGATGGGCTCACAAGTCTGGGGGGCTTGATTTAGGGGTATCTAACAGAAGTTAGAGAGAAAGCAAAGACCCACTGGGCAGCTTCCTAAAAAATTAATAAATGTACCTGTTTCTGTTAACATCAGGTGGCATTAGGTGCTTTCACCTCATCAGTCTCTCTGTCCTCTACAGGGAGAGGAGAAATCATTACCCCACGTGACATGAGACAAGTGAGGCCTAGGGAGGGCCTGGAGCTGGCCTGCCAGGCGCCAATCCTGCCATCCAGGGGACCCCAGGAAAGTTACCTAACGTCTGCGCCCCTCAGTCTCCTCATCTCTGAATGAGACTTAGTGTCATGCTAATACTTGGCATAGCACCTAAGGTATAGTAAGTGCTCAGTACATGTTAGGTCAGGTTTGTACCCTTCCTGTCACTACCCCCCAGCAAAGGTGACCACTCTTGAGTTTTGTGAAACCAACTCTTTACCTTCCTTTAAGGTTTCACTGCCAAAGAATGTCATGGTACTTGAGTTTTACTCATGTTTCTGTAACTTTATTTTAAGGGAATCAAGGATAGGTGTAGGGGTTCACACCTGTAATCCCAGTACTTTGGGAGGCTGAGGTGGGAGGATCACGTGAGGCTAGGTTGAGACCAGCCTGAGCAACACAGTGAGACTTTGTCTCTATAAAATATTACAAAATTAGCCAGGCATGGTGGTGCACACCTGTAGTCCCAGCTACTTTGGGAGGCAGGGGCAGGAGGATCACTTGAGCCCAGGAGTTTGAGGTTGCTATGAGCTATGATGATGCCATTCTACTCCAACTTCGGCCACAACACAATGAGACCCTGTCTCAAAAAAAAAAAAAAAGAACTCATACAGTATGTGTAATTTGGCTTGGTGCCTGTGGCTCAACGGACTAAGGTGCCAGCCATGTACACCTGAGCTGGCAGGTTCGAATCCAGCCTGGGCCCGCCAAACAACGGCTGCAACCAAAAAAAAAAAAAAAAAAAATGGCCAGGCGTTGTGGCGGGCGCCTGTAGTCCCAGCTACTTGGGAGGCAGAGGCAGGAGACTCTCTTGAGCCCAGGAATTGGAGGTTGCTGTGAGCTGTGATGCCACAGCACTCTATCCAGAGTGACAGCTTGAGACTCTGTCTCAA